>OZ024792.1:4279610-4418659 GCA_964017065.1 Haliclona indistincta
ACAGTGTTCTTAGGTAAGTGATGTTATCAGAATGAGATGAATCTGAGTGCATTGCTTTAGCATCCAGTGAATTGCTTGTAATTTCTTCACTCACTTCGTCCGAAGACTCAGAGCTGCTTTTCTCAGCCAGCAATTCTTCGACTTTTTTTTCAAGATCACAAAGACCACACTTTCTAAAAGCTCGACACAGTCGCTTGTATGTGGCCTTTGATCCTTGTTTCTGTTTCCACTTTCTCAGCATTGCTATCTTCTGTGTTCTTACAGATCCAACTATTTCATGCTCCTCAGCTTCTGTCAGACCAAGAAATGGTGATACCTCTTTCCATTCTACAATCGAAAGAGCAATTCAGCTAAATGCTGCTCAGAACACACTTGAGCAAGTGCCATAGAGACAAGAGCTACGCATAAGATAGAGACCAAAGGCAACAAGGGCTATGTGGTTAACAAAACTAGCACATGCTCAAGACTAAATCAACATTACTACATTTGTAGAGTTCTGATGAACTCATTTCCTGTTTGTCATATAGTCTGCAGAGCTATGACCCTAGGTGGTATATAGCCTGCAGAGCTCTGTTGCGATGTTGCTAATGTATTAACAATTCTGTGTTCACTTAGGCTTACCCATTTCCCTTTGACGAGAATAATGACCTTGCAGATGTCATTCAAAGTATAGATAATTGGCTGTATAAAGCTATTTAGCGGTATTTTCAACAATAAGCAGCTGTGTTTTGATGACACATGCAATACTGACATAATTATTATCAAGACAAGAAGAAATGAAGAGCTGATCTAATTATTTTAATCTCCTCGGCTTGTGTCAGACCAAAAAATGGTGATACCTCTTTCCATTCTACAATCGAAAGAGCAATTTCAGCTAAAAGCTGCTCAGAACACACTTCATTCTCAGCAAGTTCCATAGAGACAAGAGCTATGCATAAGATAGAAACCAAAGGCAACAAGCTCTGAAAGGGTTAACTAAATTTGTGGTTAACAAAACTATCACATGTTCAAGACTAAATCAACATTACTACATTAGTAGAGTTCTGTTTCCTGTTTGTTGCATAGTTTGGAGAGCTCTGTTGCAGATTGCAAATGTGCTCACACACTGACAGGCTCATAATTGCTAAAGGCTTACCACATTTCAATTATCGTATCTTTGACTCTTATTAGCAATGTGCCTATATTTGTACCATAGCACTTGACAGAAGATTCTCCTGACTTTGTAGGTGTCATTTGAAGTACAGAAATTGCAAAACCAAACAGTGGAAAGGTATTTCTAGCAGTAAGCAAGCAGCCATATGTTTGATGACACAAACAAAACTATACTCACAAAACCGTTCAATACACACACTAGGGTAGTGTGACTAACAGAATTTGAGTAGCCTTGTTTAGCTGACATAATAAAAATATATAGTTTCGAAAAACAATCAAGAGCAGAGACACGAAAACTTATTAACACAAAATGGTATAACAAATATAATCTATACCTTGTAATACCCAGAGGAGGTGCACACATGTACTATACTATCAGTGTAGTCATATTATGTTATGGTGCTTAACTCTTTAGTGACTGAATTATTTTGACGAAAATTCGGCTTGCTCTAAACTGACAGTTTGTCTTGCGATTTCTACAACATGCAGTACGCTAGCTGTTCCAAACTAGCACTGTTTTTTCCTGGCATGTCAAAGTTTACGACCATGTACTAAACTCTGAGTTGGCCACTCCCAATTCGGAACTGAAGCCGCTTAAGTGCTGCGACCTCGTCATTTTTCAGCCAATTTTGGTCTTCGTTTAGCCCTGGTGACTGATACAAAAACCTGGTGGTGTCCAGGTGAGCAAACAGCATAGTTTAGACCATATTCTATGCCCACGTATGCATTTCCGGGCATCCTGAAGCCCCAAAAATGCCGAAAGCGGCGAGGGGCTCCGCCCCTTCGAACCCCGGGTTAAAGGGGGGACACCCCCTTTAAAAATCCCCCCGTTCTATAGATAGTTTCGTGGCAAAGGTGTGATGGAATGTTCGCGGCTAATATCGACCCAAAAGTGCGGAAATGACGTCAGAATTATGACGTCATTTCCGCACTTTTGGGTCGATATTAGCAGCGAACATTCCATCACACCTTTGCCACGAAACTATCTATATATTTTAGTGGGGAGGGCGCGGCGAAAAACAGTGGTTTTTTTCAGGTAAAGTTAGCTTTTGCAATTAAACTTTATTTGACCTTTCTAGAGCACTTTTCACACTATTTATGACGTCTACAGTAGGTGGAGTCAATTATGACGGCTAAATCCGCTATAGGCCCTAAAGGGTTAATTATCAGCTACATGTAAACAGACTACTGTACAGCTAATAATATTGCACTATTGACTGTGTATGTACATAGCTAATGTCAGTACATGTGTGTGACATTGATCTGATGTACTCAGTGACAGCTAGTTCCTCATGACACTGTGTGGTTAGCCCTCCTTGATCATGCTCTGAAACCACGCTCTAATTATGTACATTGACCTCCAAAAATTGACCAGTAAGGGACCAAGGAACAGAAAAGCTATCCTAAAACACGTTGACAACACAGCAACACAAAACTAGCCAAAATATGAACAAGCACTGGTTCACTTACAGTACTGCAGGTAACATGACTAGTTACAATACACTACTATACCAGCAGTAGCAGACTGAGATAAGTAGCATCACATATCTTAGCTACTGCACATTCTGTAGTTCACAAGATATGATATTGTAGTTATACCCAGATCAAGTACGATATAAATTTGATAGTTCAAACTTTTAATACAGTATCTGTTGTCAAAATAATTGTTTTACCAGCTATAATCTGAATCATCACACATGGTAATATCATAGTCTACTTGAGAAGGTATTTTTTCAACCAACATTATGTCAACCATCGGAAGTCCCTTTTCTTGTCTTGCTGCATTTAAATCGCCAAACCTGCCCTTTCTACTAGCTTTGGTAGTGTATATTGTTTTCAGTCTGGGATTAGTTTTCAGTAACTCAAGAATCAGTTGACTTTTTATATCCTCAAAAAAACCGATTTTAAGCGTTTGTAGAGAAGTATTTGATTTGAGTCCCTCAGCAATATGCTCAGCATCACTGTCATTTATAGTAGCTCCACATAGATTCAAATGAAGTTGAGCAGCACCTTCAAAAATACAGTAACTCACTGCTGTCGACAAACTCCGTGGAAAACTAAGATATTTAAGTGTCCTGTTTACTTCGAGCATTTTGGACAAACAATTAGCAGTTTTTGAATCAATAGAAAAACTATTTGCAGAGAGAGTTTCATCTGTTTGGCATAATATTAATTCAGCCAAAGTAACATTCTGTTCTAAACCTTCAAAAATGCAACAAACAATATTTGAGAAATAAGGAGATCTGTTTTCACTTGTAAGTTCAAGATGAACAAGAGATTTGTTTTTCTGCAGCATTGCTGTTAAAGACCCAGCAGTGTTTGGATCGGTACCTGTTACATTTGTACGACTAAGATTTAAATAGATTAAAGAAGTGTTGTGTTGAAGACCATCAAAGATGCAGCAAGCGCCTGAGTCTGTGATAGTATTATTACCAGTAAGATCAAGATGAGTGAGTGACTTGTTCACTTGAAGCATCTTAGTGAGGCATCTAGCAGTGTCAATATTACTAGTTGCTAAACTGGTATTTCTAAGACTCAAGTGAGTTAGAGTAGTACTGTGTTGAAGACCTTTAAAGATACGACAAGCTCTTGACTTCAAGAAAGAGTTGTACGAGAGATAAAGATGAGTTAAAGATTTGTTCATTAGTAGCATTTTAGTGAGAGATCGTGCAGTGTCCAGATCCTTGGCTCTTACGCTTGTCTTCATTAGATTCAAGTGAGTAAGACTAGTATTATATTGAAGACCATCGAAGATGCAGCAAGTGCCTGAGTCTGTGATAGCATCATTTCTTGAGAGGTCTAGATGAGTAAGTGACTTGTTCACTTGAAGCATCTTAGTGAGGCATCTAGCAGTGTCAATATTACTAGTTGCTAAACTGGTATTGCTAAGACTCAAGTGAGTTAGAGTAGTATTGTGTTGAAGACCTTCAAAGATACAGCAAGCTCCTGAGTCTGTGATCTTATTATTAAATGAAAGATCAAGATGAGTAAGTGACTTGTTCACTTGAAGCATCTTAGTGAGGCATCTAGCAGTGTCAATATTACTAGTTGCTAAACTGGTATTGCTAAGACTCAAGTGAGTTAGAGTAGTATTGTGTTGAAGACCTTTAAAGATATAGCAAGCTCTTGACTTCAAGAAAGAGTTACGTGAGAGATCAAGATGTGTTAAAGATTTGTTCATTTGTAGCATTTTAGTGAGTGATTGTGCAGTGTCCAGATCTGTAGCTCTTAAATCTGTCTCTTTTAAATTCAAGTGAGTAAGACTAGTGAAGACCTCTAAAAATGCAGCAAGCTCCTGAGTCTGATAATTTGTTATTCCACGAAAGGTTAAGATGAGTAAGTGTCTTATTCATGTGAAGCATTTTAGTGAGAGCAGAGCCACTTGGTTCAGTATATCGCAGTTCCATCTCAGGTAGCCAGAGTTTAGTAACAGAGGAATTTGTCTGCAGTGCTTCTGCGATGTATAACAAACGATCTTCATCTTCTTGCTCAATGTCACCATCGCTAAACTCTAGTATGTTAAATACTGAAGATTGAAACCGGTCATTATCGTCAAGTGGGTAATCAAAGTCATATTGGTCATCATCGTCATATGGGTCATAATCATACTGTGAAAATGCTAGTACTAATTTTCGAGACATAGTACCATCTGTAGGTGATCCTCCAATAGGATGCTTGGAGAGCTCACTGAGCAGTAAGTTAAAGTTAGCACAAGTAATATCCTCATCAATTAAAAGATACACATACGGTTCATTAGCAGAAGATGAAGACAATAGTGAAGTTACGTAGTAGCCAATTGCCGAAAAATCTGTTGGAACTGTGAATGAATCGCTTATGTAAACACATGTTTGAAGCTTTGAACCTACTAGCTGGTATAAAGACGGCTGTTGGGCTTCAAAGAAGCAGTACAGCAAAGGCATGAGATCCTCAAGGATTTTCATTCCCTGTTGGTAGGAAGAGATGAATTCTTGTATCTCTGGATTGGCCAGTTTAGTAAATCCACTATAGTAACGAAGCACAGCTTTAAAACGATATTCATTTTTTATCAATTCTTCAAATATTTTGACTTGTTTAGAAGGACTCATTAATGAAATATGATAGGCAGCAAGAAGCTCTTGAACAGAAAGATGAAGAAAATTATACGAGAGAGATTTACTAGTAAGAGTGAGTCCTTCAACTTGTTGAAGGAGTCCTAAAGATGGAAGATCAGTCGGCAGATGATACGATTGCAAGTCCTCAGAGTTAAAGACAATATGCATCAATCCTTCATATGCTAATAAGCTAAGATTCCTCAAGTTAGACATAATGCTGCAGAGTACAAGAGAACGGAAAAGCTCATGGAGGGTGGTAGGTAGGGCTCCCTTAGTAGTGTTATATATATGAACAATTATAGCTGCATGTAGAGGTACATAGCAACAACCTTCTATAACTGGATGCTTGTCAAGATGACTAACAAGTTTCTGAATGTGATCACTGTTGCCATCCAAAGCTTTCTTAATAAAGTCATGAATCTGTTGTTGGGTGAATCCCAGGATCTCCACTCGTCGATCTACTATTTGGAGCAGGTTTCCCGAAGATGGTTGAGAGTTGACAATAACAGTGCTTAAATGAAGAGAGAGAGTTTTTGAGGCTGTCGAATTATTGTTGAAACTAGCGAGTTGTTCATTAGTTCAGGTGGAAACTCATCCCATCCATCAAACACAAATAAAGTGTTTATACCAGCAGTAGCTTGTAGTTGAGTGGCTATTATTACTAGCCATTTCTAAAGTAGTAGAACGAGCAGGTATAATGTCGGCCAATGTTTTAGCATTTTGGATTCCTTCGTCTCGTAAGTAAGCCAAAATCACTACGGGTCATTCCATATGAAATCAACCACACTTTGAAAGTTCAAGTTACAGAATTGCACGAAACTTGGTACACATGTTGGGTAGAGTAAGGTTATTACTTTCCTGAAATAAAAGTGATCTATGATGAATGGCTTCTGAGATATAGCCAATTAACTATCGGACATTTTAACGAAAATGCCTTCGCTAGCTGTTACTCATGTCATTGTAACTTTTTATCAGAACATTTCTACATCATGAGGCTAGTACCATCTTATAGCTCATGAAACTGGCTTTCACATGAAATGTTGTAAGGCTTCATTTTCAAAATTTATTAATTAATTAAAAGGTTGTTAAACTTTGACCTACGATTTCTCAAAAAACGCATCCTGAATTTTTTGTTGTGATGTATAATCATGCCACACTATTGGTCTATCATTAGCCAGAGTTTAGTTTTGGGACCAGCACGGGCTACAGAAATATGTCTAACGAGCTATGAATAATCGGCTAATAAGATGGTAAAAACAAACATACGAGTGTACAATTGTAACAAAACAGTTCATTTGTGACTATAATACTACTAAAGCTTATTATTAGATGTTTAGTAACATTAATTTTAAATCTATATGAAAAATCTGTAGAAAATTAACCCTTTCAATGCTTACTTGATGATGTATTGTTATTAACTTCTCATTGTTTTGGAGACCCATGAATTGATTAACTACAGGGCTGTATTGAACTCTAGTGTGATTTTCAAGCCTCCTGTTAGATGATTGTACTGGTCAGACAGGTTCACAAAATGTGCTTGCTCAGGCTCATTTGCACTGTTTGCACTCACTCAAGTTCATGGTTATTTTTACTAAACATATTTTTAATGCTTATTGTTAGCAGTGGCCCATGGCCATAGCAGTAACTAGTGACAAAAAAATAACTATAGTGCACAGATAGTGTATGTACTTCTTTCAATATAGACTAGGTATTATATATTTGAGATTTAAGCTATAAACCAATATTTAAAATGTCACATGGATAGCAACACTCAACATTACTGTATATGTGCAGGGCAATGATCAATTTTTATTACAAATTGTACACTCGTATGTTTGTTTTTACCATGATATTGGTTCTTATTAGCCGATTATTCATAGCTCGTTAGACATATTTCTGTAGCCCGTTCTGGTCCCAAAACTAAACTCTGGCTAATGATAGACCAATAGTGTGGCATGATTATACATTCACAACAAAAAAATTCAGGACGCGTTTTTTGAGAAATCGTAGGTCAAAGTTTAACAACCTGTTAATTAATAAATTTTGAAAATGAAGCCTTACAACATTTCATGTGAAAGCCAGTTTCATGAGCTATAAGATGGTACTAGCCTCATGATGTAGAAATGTTCTGATAAAAAGTTACAATGACATGAGTAACAGCTAGCGAAGGCATTTTCGTTAAAATGTCCGATAGTTAATTGGCTATATCTCAGAAGCCATTCATCATAGATCACTTTTATTTCAGGAAAGTAATAACCTTACTCTACCCAACATGTGTACCAAGTTTCGTGCAATTCTGTAACTTGAACTTTCAAAGTGTGGTTGATTTCATATGGAATGACCCCTACATCATATTTTTCTAACCAGGAAGCCCATTGTGGAGAGCAAGTGTGCTCTTTCCTCCTCCTGGGACTCCTTCAATAAGAATAGTTCTGGGGTTAGGTCGAAATAAGGGTAATAGATCCAAGCTTTCCAATAGATCATCTTGGGACGTCTGTTTCAATAGTGAAGGTGACAATGGTGATGATGGCGGCGGTGGTGGACAAGCGTCACAATCTATGTGTGTTAAAAAGTTGATTTAAGTTATTTTCTCCTCTTGGCTCATGATTGTATCAATTTGTCCATGCTGTGAAAGTTTAACAACTTCTTCTTCTGGTCCAGATCGTAGTCTTTGAGCTTGAACAATCGCTAACTGTATAAAGTTACATCGTGGGAGGTAATCCGATATAAATTTGATGGTTCAAACTTATTATCTGTTGTCAAAACGATCATTTTACCAGCTATAATAACCTGAATCATCATACATGGTAATATCGTAGTCTACTTGAGAAGGTATTTTTTCAACCAACATTATGTCAACCATCGGAAGTCCCTTTTCTTGTCTTGCAGCATTTAAATCAGTAAATCTGTCCTTTTCACTAGCTTCAGTAGTGTATATTGTTTTCAGTCTAGGATTAGTTTTCAGCAACTCAAGAATCAGTTGACTGCCTATACCAGCATCAACTTTAAGTGATTTCAGTAAAACATTCGATTTGAGTCCCTCAGCAATGCATTCTACATCACTATCATTTATAGTGACTCCACGAATATTCAAATGAAGTTGTTCGTTGTTGTGGTCAAAAATACAACAACTTTCTGCCCATGAAGAATTGGAAAGATCAAGATATCTCAGTGTCTTGTTTACTTGAAGAATTTTAGACAAACAGATAGCAATTTCTGAATCCATAGCAAAGATTTCAAATTCGTTATGGCATAATCTTAATTCAGTCAAAGAACTATTTTGTTGTAAGCCTTCAAAAATGCACCCAGAAGATGTATGTGTAAATGAAAGATTGAGATGTACAAGAAACTTGTTTACTTTTAGCATTGCAGTGAGAGACCTAGCAGTGTTTGGATCTGTAGCTGTTATATCCGTATTACTCAGATCTAAATAAATTAAAGAAGTATTGTGTTGAAGACCTTCAAAGATGCAGCAAGCGCCTGAGTCTGTGATAGTATTATTCCCTGAAAGATCAAGATGAGTAAGTGACTTGTTCACTTGAAGCATCTTAGTGAGGCATCTAGCCGTGTCAATATTATTTGTTGCTAAACTGGTATTTCTAAGACTCAAGTGAGTTAGAGTAGTATTGTCTTGAAGACCTTTAAAGATGCAGCAAGCGCTTGTCTTCAAGAAAGAGTTACGTGAGAGATCAAGATGTGTTAAAGATTTGTTCATTAGTAGCATTTTAGTGAAAGATTGCGCAGCGTCCAGATCCGTAGCTCTTATGCCTGTATCCATTAGATTCAAGTGAGTAAGACTAGTATTATATTGAAGACCTTTAAAGATGCAGCAAGCTCCTGAGTCTGATAATTTGCTGTTTCCTAAAAGGTTAAAATGAGTAAGTGACTTATTCATGTGAAGCATTTTAGTGAGAGCAGAGCAACTTGGTTCAGTATATCGCAGTTGCATCTCAGGTAGCCAGAGTCTAGTAACAGAGGAATTTGTCTGCAGTGCTTCTGCGATGTATAACAAACCATCTTCATCTTCTTGCTCAATGTCAATATCGCGTAAATCTAGTATGTTAATGGCTGAAGATTGCTTAAGATGAAATGCTAAAATTTTTGTTATTTCGGCAGTTATTAACTTGGATTCATATAGGTCATACCGGACATCATTTTCATATGGGTCATCATCGTCTTGCGGATCACCATAGTCATGTTGATCATCATTGTCATGTGGGTCATCATAGTCATGTGGGTCATCAATAAAAGTATGACATACTAACACTAGTTTTCGAAACATAGTACCATCTGTAGGTGATCCTCCAATAGGATACTTGGAGAGCTCACTGAGCAGTAATTTCAAGTTAGCACAAGTAATATACTCATGAATTGAAAGATACACATATGGTTCATTAGCAGAAGATGAAGACAATAGTGAAGTTACATAGTAGCCAATTGCCAAATAATCTGTTGGAACTCTGAAAAAATAACTTATGTAAATATGTGTTTGAAGCTTAGAACCTACTAGCTGGCATAAAGATGGCTGTTGGGCTTCAAAGAAGCAGTACAGCAAAGGCAGGAGATTCTGAAGGTTTCTCATTCTCTGTAGATAGGAAGAGATGAATTTTTGTATCTCAGGATTGGCCAGTTTAGTAAAGCCACTATAGTAACGAAGCACAGCTTTAAAACGATCTTCATTTTTTATCAATACCTCAAATATTTTGACTTGTTCAGAATGATTCATTAATGAAATATGATAAGCAGCGAGAAGCTCTTGAACAGAAAGATGAAGAAAATGATACGAGAGAGATTTACTAATAAGAGTGAGCCCTTCAACTTTTTGAAGGAGTCCTAAAGATGGAAGATCAATCGGCAGATGATACGATTGCAAGTCCTCAGAATTAAAAACAATTTTATTCTGCAACAATCCTTTATATGCTAATAAGCTAAGATTCCTCAAGTTAGACATGATGTCATCAGGAAGGTCATCGAGTGAATCAGATAAACTAGTGTCATGTTCATGTGTTGCCAGTTCTCGAGCAATACAGCAGAGTACAAGAGAACGGAAAAGCTCATGGAGGGTGGTAGGTAGAGCTCCCTTCTTAGAGTTGAATATATGAACAAGTATGGCTGCATGTAGAGGTACATAGCAACAACTCTCTATAACTGGGTGCTTGTCAAGATGACTAACAAGTTTCTGAATGTGAACACTGTTGCCATTCAAAGCTTTCTTAATGAAGTCATGAATCTGTTGTTGGGTAAATCCCAGGATCTCGACTCGTCGATCTACTATTTGGAGCAGGTTTCCCGAAGATGGTCGAGAGGTGACAATAACAGTGCTTAAATGAAGAGAGAGTTTTTGAGGCTGTCGAATTATTGTTGAAACTAGCGAGTTGTTCATTAGTTCAGGTGGAAACTCATCCCATCCATCAAACACAAATAAAGTGTTTCTTCCATCAGTAGCTTGTAGTTGAGTGGCTATACTATTAGCCATTTCTATAGTATGAGCAGGTATAATGTCGGCCAATGTTTTAGCATTTTGGATTCCTTCATCTCGTAAGTAAGCCAAAATCACTACATCATATTTTGCTAACCAGGAAGCACCTTGTGCCCATTCATGGCAGATGTGGAGAGCAAGTGTGCTCTTTCCTCCTCCTGGGGCTCCTTCAATAAGAATAGTTCTGGGGTTAGGTACTAGATCCAAGTTTTCCAATGGATCATCTTGGGATGTCTGTTTCAATAGTGAAGGTGACAATGGTGATGGTGGCGGCGGTGGTGGACAAGCGTCACAATCTTTATGTGTGTTAAAAAGTTGATTCAAAGTTATTTTTTCCTCTTGGCTCATGATTTTATCAATTTGTCCATGCTGTGAAAGTTTAACAATTTCTTCTTCTGGTCCAGATCGTAGTCTTTGAGCTTGAACAATCGCTAACTGTATAAAGTTACATCGTGGGAGGTAGTCCCAATGTTGAGAAGTCTGGTTGTGAGATAAAGACATATACAGTGTTCTTAGGTAAGTGATGTTGTCAGAATGAGATGAATCTGCTTTAGTACCCAGCGAATTGCTGGTCATTTCTTCACTCCCTTCATCCGAAGACTCAGAGCTGCTTTTCTCAGCCAGCAGTTCTTTGACTTTTTTTACAAGATCACGAAGACCACACTTTCTAAAAGCTCGACACAGTCGCTTGTACGTGGCCTTTGATCCTTTTTTCTGCTTCCATTTTCTCAGCATTGCTATCTTCTGTGATCTTACAGAATGGGGGGCTGATCCAAATATTTCATGCTCCTCAGCTTCTGTCAGACCAAGAAATGGTGATACCTCTTTCCATTCTATAATCCTAAGAGCAATTTCAGCTAAATGCTGCTCAGAACACACTTCAGCAAGTGCCATAGAGACAGTGCAAGCAAAAGCTAAGAAAGAACCAGTAATTTGTTGCAAAAGGGCGAGGCACAAACTTTGAAAAGGGATAACTAATATTCATGACCTGTGGTTACCAAACTATGTGCTTATCACGTGCTCAACTAGAGTTCTGACCCTAGATGGTATTAGTCTCGTCCCCAGACCACACCCTCGCCTGTCGCGAGAGAGGGTCTGGTGGCTTTAGTTGCACTTTCTTGGGCTTTTCGTGTACGAGAGTTACGTAACACTAATGAATATGAGTAAATGTTAGAATTTGCACCTGCAAAAGAAAAATGGCTGCTATACACAAGTGTCTCGTATGTAGTTGCGCGTTAGACGAGGGAGACAATCTGCGAAGGCGAAGACGTCTAGACAAATGTTCTCAAGACTTGAAGAACTACATAGAGATGATTGAGCTTCAACACTACTCGTACGACGATCCTACGTACGCTTGTCGAATGTGCTTCTCTGACATCGAAAAAGGAGCTAAGACTGCAGTTGCACTGCGATCTATAAACACGCGGCTCAGATCATCTGCAGGAAATACAGCAACTGACATGTCAGTTGACCGCCATCATTCTATCGATGTGGTTTGTATTACGTAAGAGTTAGCGTTCTGACCAATCAGATTCTACCCCACACATTCCGGGGAAGATATTACTTCCTGGCCCAAGAAAATCGACTAAAGCCACCAGATCCTCTCTCGCGATAGGCGAGGGTGTGGTCTGGGGACGAGACTAAGATGGTATATAGTCTGCAGAGCCTGACCCTAGGTGGTATATAGTCTGCAGAGCTCTGACCCTAGGTGGTATATAGTCTGCAGAGCTATGACTCTAGGTGGTATATAGTCTGCAGAGCTCTGACCCTAGGTGGTATATAGTCTGCAGAGCTCTGACCCTAGGTGGTATATAGCCTGTAGAGCTCTGACCCTAGGTGGTATATAGTCTGCAGAGCTCTGACCCTATAGGTACTATATAGTCTGTAGAGCTCTGACCCTAGGTGGTATATAGCCTGCAGAGCTCTGACCCTAGGTGGTATATAGTCTGCAGAGCTCTGTTACGGATGTTACTAACGTACTAACAATTCTGTGTTCACTTAGGCTTGCCCATTTCCCTTTGACGAGAATAATGACCTTGCAGATGTCTATAGATAATTGAGCTATTTAGCGACATTTTCCAATTTCCAACAATAAGCAGCTGTGTTTTGATGACACATGCAATAACGACATAATTATCAAGACAAGAAGAAATGGAGGGCTGATCCAATTATTTCAATCTCCTCAGACTAAGAAATGGCAATACCTCTTTCCATTCTATAATCCAAAGAGCAATTTCAGCTAAATGCTGCTCAGAACACACTTCATTCTCAGCAAGTGCCATAGAGACAAGAGCTATGCAGAAACCAAAGGCAACAAGTTTTGAAAGGGCTAACTAAATTTGTGGTTAACAAAACTACCACAAGCTCAAGACTAAATCAACATTACAACATTAGTAGAGTTCTGATGAACACATTTCCTGTTTGTTGTATAGTTTGCAGAGCTCTGTTGAAGATTGTAAATGTGCTCACACACTGACAGGCTCATAATTGCTAAAGACTCGCCACATTTCAATTATCGTAACTTTGACACTTGACAGAAGATTCTCCTGACTTTGTAGGTGTCATTTGAAGTACAGAAATTGCATAACCAAACAGTGGAAAGGTATTTTCTAGCAGTAACCAAGCAGCCATATGTTTGATGACACAAACAAAAATACACCCACAAAACCGTTCAATCCACACACTAGGGTAGTGTGACTAACAGAATTTGAATAGTCTTGTTTAGCCGACATAATGAAAATATATAGTTTCGATAAACAATCAAGAGAAGAGACACGAAAACTTATTAACACAAAATGGTATAACAAATAAAATGTATACCTTGTAATACCCAGAGGTGGTACACACATGTACTATACTATCAGTGTAGTCACATTATGTTATGGTGCTTAATTATCAGCTACATGTGACTACTGTACAGCTCATAATATTGCACTATTGACTGTGTATGTACATAGCTAATGTCAGTACATGTGTGTGACATTGATCTGATGTACTCAGTGACTGCTAGTTCCTCATGACACTGTGTGGTTAGCCCTCCTTGATCATGCTCTGAAACCACGCTCTAATTATGTACATTGACCTCCAAAAATTGACCAGTAAGGGACCCAGAAACAGAAAAGCTATCCTAAAACACACGTTGACAACACAGCAACACAAAACTAGCCAAAATATGAACAAGCACTGGTTCACTTACAGTACTGCAGGTAACATGACTAGTTACAATACACTACTATACCAGCAGTAGCAGACTGAGATAAGTAGCATCACATATCTTAGCTACTGCACATTCTGTAGTTCACAAGATATGGTATTGTAGTTATACCCAGATCAAGTACGATATAAATTTGATGGTTCAACTTTTGTTATATGTTGTCAAAATGATCATTTTACCAGCTATAGTAATCTGAATAATCATACATGGTAATAATATCGTAGTCTACTTGAGAAGGTATTTCTTCAACCAACATTATGTCAACCATCGGAAGTCCCTTTTCTTGTCTTGCTGTATTTAAATTGGCAAATTTGTCCTTTTCACTAGCTTTAGTAGTGTATATTGTTTTCAGTCTGGGATTAGTTTTCAGTAACTCAAGAATCAATTGACTGCCTTTAGTTTTATAACCACCACTGGTTTCAAGTGATTTTAGCGAACAATTCGATTTGAGTTCCTCAGCAATGCACTCTGCATTATTATCATTTATAGTGACTCCACAAAGATTCAAATGAAGTTGTTCATTGTTGTGGTCGAAAACACAGCAACTCTCTGCCAATGAAGAATTTGAAAGATCAAGATATCTCAGTGTCTTGTTTTTAGACAAACCAGAGATAATATATACTACGGCAATTTCTGAATCCATAGCAAAGAAATTATGCTGTAATCCAGCCAAAGCACTATTTTGTCGTAAGCCTTTAAAAATAGACCAAAAATCACTAGAAGATATACGAGTATATGAAAGATCGAGATGTAAAAGACTCTTGTTTACTTTTAGCATTGTAGTGAGAGACCTAGCAGTGTTTGGATCTGTAGCTGTTATATTCGTACGACTAAGATTTAAATAAATTACAGAAGTGTTGTGTTGAAGACCATCGAAGATGCAGCAAGCGCCTGAGTCTGTGATAGTATTATTCCCTGAAAGATCAAGATGAGTAAGTGACTTGTTCACTTGAAGCATCTTAGTGAGGCATCTAGCAGTGTCAATATTACTAGTTGCTAAACTGGTCTTTTTAAGACTCAAGTGAGTTAGAGTAGTATTGTGTTGAAGACCTTTAAAGATACGACAAGCTCTTGACTTCAAGAAAGAGTTGTACGAGAGATCAAGATGAGTTAGAGATTTGTTCATTAGTAACATTTTAGTGAGAGATTGTGCAGTGTCCAGATATTTGGCTCTTAAATCTGTCTCTGTTAAATTCAAGCGAGTAAGACTAGTATTATATTGAAGACCTTCAAAAATGCAGCGAGCTCCTGAGTCTGATAATTCACTGTTCATTGAAAGGTTAAGATGAGTAAGTGTCTTATTCATGTGAAGCATTTTAGTGAGAGCAGAGCCACTTGGTTCAGTATATCGCAGTTTCATCCTGGGTAGCCGGAGTTTAGTAAGAGAGGAATTTGTCTGCAGTGCTTCTGCGATGTATAACAAACCATCTTCATCTTCTTGCTGAATGTCACCATCACCTAACTCTAGTATATTAATTGCTGAAGATTGCTTAAGACAAAACGTTAAAATTTTTGCTTGTTCAGAAGTTAATAACTTGGCTTCATCATAGTCAGATTCGTCATGATCATAGTCATAACATTGGTAGTCGTCATCATCATACGGGTCTCTATGATACCGTGATAATGATAGTACTAGTTTTCGAGACATAGTACCATCTGTATGTGATCCTCCAATAGGATGCTTGGAGAGCTTACTGAGCAGTAATTTCAAGTTAGCACAAGTAATATCCTTAATTGAAAGATACACATATGGTTCATTAGCAGAAGATGAAGACAATAGTGAAGTTACGTAGTAGCCAATTGCCAAAAAATCCATTGGAACTGGAAATGAATCAAATATGTTAATATGTGTTTGAAGCTCTGAACCTACTAGCTGGCATAATGATGGCTGTTGGGCTTCAAAGAAACAGTGTAGCAAAGGCAGAAGTTCCCGAAGGCTTGAAATTCTATTCTGATAAGAAGAGAGGAATCCTTGTATCTCTGGATTGGCTAGTTTTGTAAAGCCACTATAGTAACGAAGCACAGCTTTAAAACGATGTTCATTTCGTATCAATTTCATAAATATTTTGACTTGTTCAGAAGGATTCATTAATGAAATATGATAGGCAGCAAGAAGCTCTTGAACAGAAAGATGAAGAAAATGATACGAGAGAGATTTACTAGTAAGAGTGAGCCCTTCAACTTTTTGAAGGAGTCCTAAAGATGGAAGATCAATCGGCAGGTGATACGATTGCAAGTCCTCAGAGTTAAAGACAATTTTATTCAACATCAATCCTTCATATGCTAATAAGCTAAGATTCCTCAAGTTAGACATGATGTCATCAGGAAGGTCATCGAGTGAATCGGATAAACTAGTGTCATGTTCATGTGTTGCCAGTTCTCGAGCAATGCAGCAGAGTACAAGAGAACAGAAAAGCTCATGGAGGGTGGTAGGTAGAGCTCCCTTCTTAGTGTTGAATATATGAACAAGTATGGCTGCATGTAGAGGTACATAGCAACAACCTTCTATAACTGGGTGCTTGTCAAGATGACTAACAAGTTCCTGAATGTGATCGCTGTTGCCATCCAAAGCTTTCTTAATGAACTTATGGATTTGTTGTTGGGTGAATCCCAGGATCTCTACTCGTCGATCTGCTATTTGGAGCAGGTTTCCTGAAGATGGTCGAGAGGTGACAATAACAGTGCTTAAATGAAGAGAGAGCTTTTGAGGCTGTCGAATTATTGTTGAAACTAGTGAGTTGTTCATTAGTTCAGGTGGAAACTCATCCCATCCATCAAACACAAATAAAGTGTTTCTTCCATCAGTAGCTTGTAGTTGAGTGGTTATACTATTAGCCATTTCTATACTACGAGCAGGTATAATGTCGGCCAATGTTTTAGCATTTTGGATTCCTTCCTCTCTCAAGTAAGCCAAAATCACTACATCATATTTTGCTAACGATGAAGCACCTTGTGCCCATTGATGGCAGATATGGAGAGCAAGTGTGCTCTTTCCCGTTCCTGGGGCTCCCTCAATGAGAATAGTTCTGGGGTTAGGTCGTACTAATGGCAGTAGATTCAGGCTTTCCAATGGATCATCTTGGGATGTCTGTTTCAATAGTGAAGGTGACAATGGTGATGGTGGCGGTCGTGGTGGACAAGCGTCACAGCCTTTATGTGTACTAAAAAGTTGATTCAAAGTTATTTTTTCTTCTTGGCACATGATTCTATCGATTTTTCCATGCTGTGAAAGTTGAACTATTTTTTCATCTGGTCCAGATCGTAGTCTTTGAGCTTGAACGATCGCTAACTGTATAAAGTTACATCGTGGGAGGTGGTCCCAATGTTGAGGAGTCTGGTCGTGAGATAAAGACATATACAGTGTTCTTAGGTAAGTGATGTTGTTAGAATGAGATGAATCTGCTTTAGTACCCAGTGAATTGCTGGTAATTTCTTCACTCGCTTCGTCCGAAGACTCAGAGCTGCTTTTCTCAGCCAGCAGTTCTTCGACTTTTTTTTCAAGATCACGAAGACCACACTTTCTAAAAGCTTTACACAGTCGCTTGTATGTGGCCTTTGATCCTTGTTTCTGCTTCCATTTTCTCAGCATTGCTATTTTCTGTGATCTTACAGATCCAACTATTTCATGCTCCTCAGCTTCTGTCAGACCAAGAAATGGTGATACTTCTTTCCATTCTACAATCCAAAGAGCAATTTCAGCTAAATGCTGCTCAGAACACACTTCAGCAAGTGCCATAGAGACAGTGCAAGCAAAAGCTAAGAAAGAAACCAGTAATTTGTTGCAAAAGGGCGAGGCACAAACTTTGGAAAGAGATAACTAATATTCATGACCTGTGGTTACCTAACTATGTGCTTATCACGTGCTCAACCAGAGCTCTGACCCTAGGTGGTATATAGTCTGTAGAGCTCTGACCCTAGTAGGTGGTATATAGTCTGCAGAGCTCTGACCCTAGGTGGTATATAGTCTGCAGAGCCTGACCCTAGGTGGTATATAGTCTGCAGAGCTCTGCAATTTCAGCTAAATACTGCTCAGAACACACTTCATTTTCAGCAAGTGCCATAGAGACAAGAGCTATGCATAAGATAGTAACAAGTTTTGAAAGGGCTAACTAAATTTGTGGTTAACAAAACTATCACATGCTCAAGACTAAATCAACATCACTACATTAGTAGAGTTCTGATGAACACATTTCCTGTTAGTTTGCAGAGCTCTGTTGCAGATTGCAAATGTGCTCTCACACTGACAGGCTCATAATTGCTAAAGATTTCAATTATCGTTACTTTGACTCTTATTAGCAATGTACCTATAATTTATTTGTACCATAGCACTTGACAGAAGATTCTCCTGATTTTGTAGGTGTCATTTGAAGAACAGTAATTGCATAACCAAACAGTGGAAAGATATTTTCTAGCAGTAACCAAGCAGCCATATGTTTGATGACACAAACAAAAAAATACCCACAAAACCGTTCAATCCACACACTAGGGTAGAGTGACTAACAGAATTTGAGTAGCCTTGTTTAGCCGACATAATGAAAATATATAGTTTTGATAAACAATCAAGAGAAGAGACACGAAAAACAATCAAGAGAAGAGACACGAAAACTTATTAACACAAAATGGTATAAGTATTAGTTATTGCCCTCACGCGAGGGCAATAACCGACATTAATGACCGCGGGAAAGTCGGTTGCCCGAGTTACGATCGAGGGCACAGCCCGAGACTGTACGAGGGCAACCGACTTTCCCGAGGTCATTAATGTCGGTTATTGCCCGAGTTGTGTAGGGCAATAAATGATTTATTACATAGTTCATCACTGTGAGCGCAATAACATCGCGAATTTTTGAAACTCGCAAAGACGCAACGGTCTGTTGCTATAGAAGACGCTACGCGCGGTCAATAACCTACATTAATGCCCTCGAATAGAGCAATCTGATTGGTGAAAGATGACGTACTATGTAATAACAAATATAATTTATACCTTGTAATACCCAGAGGTGGTGCACACATGTACTATACTATCAGTGTAGTCACATTATGTTATGGTGCTTAATTATCAGCTACATGTGACTACTGTACAGCTCATAATATTGCACTATTGACTGTGTATGTACATAGCTAATGTCAGTACATGTGTGTGACATTGATCTGATGTACTCAGTGACTGCTAGTTCCTCATGACACTGTGTGGTTAGCCCTCCTTGATCATGCTCTGAAACCACGCTCTAATTATGTACATTGACCTCCAAAAATTGACCAGTAAGGGACCCAGAAACAGAAAAGCTATCCTAAAACACACGTTGACAACACAGCAACACAAAACTAGCCAAAATATGAACAAGCACTGGTTCACTTACAGTACTGCAGGTAACATGACTAGTTACAATACACTACTATACCAGCAGTAGCAGACTGAGATAAGTAGCATCACATATCTTAGCTACTGCACATTCTGTAGTTCACAAGATATGATATTGTAGTTATACCCAGATCAAGTACGATATAAATTTGATGGTTCAAACCTTTGTTATCTGTTGTCAAAATGATCATTTTACCAGCTATAGTATTCTGAATCATCATACATGGAAATATCATAGTCTACTTGAAAAGGTATTGTTTCAACCAACATTATGTCAACCATCAGAAGTCCCTTTTCTTGTCTTGCTACATTTAAATCGGCAAATTTGTCCTTTTCACTAGCTTCAGTAGTGTATATTGTTTTCAGTCTGGGATTAGTTTTCAGTAACTCAAGAATCAGTTGACTGCCATTAGTTTTAATATAATCACCACCGATTTCAAGTGATTTTAGCGAATAATTCGATTTGAGTCCCTCAGCAATGCACTCTGCATTATTATCATCTATAGTGACTCCACAAAGATTCAAATGAAGTTGTTTATTGGTGTGTTCGAAAACGCAAACACTCACTGCCAAACTGAAGAGAGAAGAATTTGAAAGATCAAGATATCTCAGTGTCTTGTTCACCTCAAGCATTGTAGTGAGAGACCTAGCAGTATTTGGATTTGTAGCTGTTATATTTGTACGACTAAGATTTAAATAGATTAAAGAAGTATTGTGTTGAAGACCATCGAATAAGCAGCAAGCGCCTGAGTCTGTGATAGTATTATTATCTGAAAGGTAAAGATGAGTAAGTGACTTGTTCACTTGAAGCATCTTCATGAGGCAACTAGCAGTGTCAATATAACTAGTTGCTAAACTGGTATTTCTAAGACTCAAGTGAGTTAGAGTAGTATTGTGTTGAAGACCTTTAAAGATACGACAAGCTCTTGACTTCAAGAAAGAGTTACTTGAGAGATCAAGATGTGTTAAAGATTTGTTCATTAGTAACATTTTAGTGAGAGATCGTGCAGTGTCCAGATCCGTAGCTCTTATGCCTGTCCCTTTTAAATTCAAATGAGTGAGACTAGTATTATATTGAAGACCTTTAAAGATGCAGCAAGCTCCTGAGTCTGATAATTTGTAATTCCACGAAAGGTTAAGATGAGTAAGTGTCTTATTCATGTGAAGCATTTTAGTGAGAGCAGAGCCACTTGGTTCAGTATATCGCAGTTTCATCCTAGGTAGCCAGAGTTTAGTAACAGAGGAATTTGTCTGCAGTGCTTCTGCGATGTATAACAAACCATCTTCATCTTCTTGCTGAATGTCACCATTGCTTAACTCTAGTATATTAATGGCTGAAGATTGTTTAAGATGGGATGCCACCAGTTTTGCATAATGGGCAGTTAGAAGTTTCTTGTGGCTATAGTAAATATTAAAATCGTCAATATATGAATGAGTCAATAAAAAGACCAGTTTTCGGGGTAATGCACCATCAGAAGATAATCGTCCAATAGGATGCTTGGAGAGTTCACTTAGTAGTAATTTCAAGTTAGCACAAGTAATATCATCTTCAATTGAAAGATACACATATGGTTCATTAGAAGTAGATGAAGACAATAGTGAAGTTACGTAGTAGCCAATTGCCAAATAATCTGTTGGAACTAGAACTGGAAATGAGTCATCAAGTCCTATGTTAATATGTTTTTTAAGCTCTGAATCTACCAGCTGGCATAATGACGGCTGTTGGGCTTCAAAGAAGCAGTGAAGCAAGGGCAGGTAGTACTCAAGGCTTGACTCTCTCGAAGATATTAATGTTTGTATCTCTGGATTGGCTAGTTTTGTAAAGCCACTATAGTAACGAAGCACAGCTTTAAAACGATATTCATTTTTTATTAATTCTTCAAATATTTTGACTTGTTCAGAAGGATTCATTAATGAAATATGATAGGCAGCAAGAAGCTCTTGAACAGAAAGATGAAGAAAATGATACGAGAGAGATTTGCTGGTAAGAGTGAGCCCTTCAACTTTTTTAAGGAGTCCTAAAGATGGAAGATCAGTCGGCAGATGATACGATCGCAAGTCTTTAGAGTAGAAGACAATTTTATTCTGCATCAATCCTTCATATGCTAATAAGCTAAGATTCTTCAAGTTAGACATGATGTCATCAGGAAGGTCATCGAATGAGAGTAAATCAGGTAAACTAGTGTCAGGTTTATGTGTTTTATGTTCTCGGACTATGCAGCAGAGTACAAGAGAATGGAAAAGCTCATGGAGGGTGGTAGGTAAGGCTCCCTTAATGTTATATATATGTACTAGTATAGCTGCATGTAGAGGTACATAACAACAACCTTCTATAACTGGATGGTTGTCAAGATGACTAAAAAGTTTCTGAATGTGATCGCTGTTGCCATCCAAAGCTCTCTCAATAAACTTACGGATCTGTTGTTGGGTGAATCCCAGGATGTCCACACGTCGATCTGCTATTTGTAGCAGGTTTCCTGAAGATGGTCGAGAGGTGACAACAACAGTGCTTAAATGAAGAGAGAGCTTTTGAGGCTGTTGAATTATTGTTGAAACTAGCGAGTTGTTCATTAGTTCAGGTGGAAACTCATCCCATCCATCAAACACAAATAAAGTGTTTCTTCCGTCAGTAGCTTGTAGTTGAGTGGCTATACTATTAGCCATTTCTATAGTACGAGCAGGTATAATGTCGGCCAATGTTTCAGCATTTTGGATTCCTTCCTCTCTCAAGTAAGCCAAAATCACTACATCATATTTTGCTAACCAGGAAGCACCTTGTGCCCATTGATGGCAGATGTGGAGAGCAAGTGTGCTCTTTCCTCCTCCTGGGGCTCCTTCAATAAGAATAGTTCTGGGGTTAGGTACTAGATTCAAGCTTTCCAATGGATCATCTTGGGATGTCTGTTTTAATAGTGAAGGTGACAATGGTGATGGTGGCGGCGGTGCTGGACAAGCTACAATATCTTTTTGTGTGTTAAAAAGTTGATTCAAAGTTATTTTCTCCTCTTGGTTCATGATTTTATCAATTTGTCCATGCTGTGAAAGTTTAACTATTTTCTCTTCTGGTCCAGATCGTAGTCTTTGAGCTCGAGAAATTGTTAACTGTATAAAGTTACATCGTGGTAGGTAGTCCCAATGTTGAGGAGTCTGGCTGTGGGATAAAGACCTGTACCGTACTCTTAGGTAGTCGACATGAGATGTATTTGAGTGCATTGCAAGTGAATTGCTTGTAGTCTCTTCATCTGAAGAGCTGCTTTTCTCAGCCAGCAGTTCCTTGACTTTTTCTTCAAGATCACAAAGACCACACTTTCTAAAAGCTCGACACAGTCGCTTGTATGTGGCCTTTGATCCTTGTTTCTGCTTCCATTTTCTCAGCATTGCTATCTTCTGTGATCTTACAGATCCAACTATTTCATGCTCCTCAGCTTGTGTCAGACCAAGAAATGGTGATACCTCTTTCCATTCTACAATCCAAAGAGCAATTTCAGCTAAATGCTGCTCAGAACACACTTCAGCAAGTGCCATAGAGACAAAAGTTACATGTAAGATAGAAACCAAAGGGCGAGGCCGCAAACTATGATAAGGGCTAACTAACTATATTCATAACCAGTGGTTAATCATCACATGCTCAAGACTAACTACATATGTAGTGGTCTCGTATCATAGTTTGCATAGTTCTGTTGTAGATACTACAAATGTGCTCACACTCTGAAAGGTCCATAATTGTGTGATTGCTTAGGGTCGACACATCCATTTATCGTAATGTTAACCACTATAAGCAATGTACCTATATCATGGTCACTTGACACGTGACTCTTCTGACTTTGTAGGTATCATTTTGGAGTACACACATTGCATACACAATAGAACGCTATTTTGGCAACAGCCGTTTTTTAATGACACACAAAATATACCGACAAAACCGTTTAACCCACATAATTAGGGTGAAATTGGAATCTAGAAAATGACTAACCGAATTTGAGTAACCTTGTTTAGTCGACATAGTGAACATGAAGAACAGAATACAACAAAACAAGAAAACTTACTGTTAACACAAGATGGTATAGCAAATAGAATCTATACCTTGTAATACCCAGAGGTGGTGCGTACATGTACTAAACTATCATAGCCTCATCCCCACCTCCCAAAGCTGAGGTGGGACGAGGCTATAAACTATCAGTGTATAACCACATTTTGCCCCAACATACTCCTCTTACAGTGTATAGTGTAAAAGTGTTAATGTACATGTGTGTGTTATTACATTGATCTGATGTACTCAGTGACTGCTAATGCCTCGTGACATTGTGTGGTTAGTCCTCCTTGACCACGCTCTGAGAACAAACGAATCTCTCTGTGCATCTGTTCCATCTCACAACTGAGGGGCGTGAGAAGAAGAATATCAAGGTAGAGGAAACGGATAGATGAAAGATAATCAAGAGAAGGAAGCAAGATGATGTAACTAATAGATACTCACCGAATTGCACTATGACCATCATAAAGTCGCTGAAAAGAACTCCATTGCTCTCTTAGTTGAAAGAATGCCTGAGCATATACTGAAAGAAGATCCTGAATAGAGAATAGAATGACAGAACAATACTACTACACTGTAAAATAATAATATGACTCACAAATTCATTGATGCCTTGATCTCCATTACGAACTAGTGAGAGAAGGAAAAGAAGAATAGTCACACAACTGGGTTACGGGCTTAGTGTGTAATAAAGTTCAATATTTTTACTATGAGTACAAAATTTATTCAAAATTTAGGGTACAGGTCTATACTTACTAAGTTCATCTACACGAGGACAAACAGACGAGGGAACAAGTTTGAAAGACGGATCCAGGATATCAGTGAACATGTAGAACCTGCCCACACTACCTTCCTACAGAGAGGAAGAGAGAGAGAGAGAGAGAGGAATAAAGAGTAGAAAGGAAGGAAGGGAAGGTGGAAAGTGTAGAATAATAAAGTGGAAATCCAGCACATCAGTCATACCATGTCACAAGCTGCTGATATGAGTTGTTTGTCAGATGTTGGTACGAACAGAACTCCTCTCCCATTCTTCACTGTAACCAGATACTGCTCTGCCTGTTCCACACCACATGACTGCTGATACCAGCAACGAAGATCAGTGAGTCTGTGAGAAACCGTACCAGATAGTGAGTGAGTGAGTGCACAAGTGAGTGAAGATGCACAAGTGAGTGAACAATAATTAAGTATTTGAATGAGTGCTAATTACTAAATGAGAACTCTTACGTGCTATCATCAGATATATCGAATGAGTGAACCTCACCAGTTGAAATGCAAACCACTTCAACTTCCTACAAAAAGAAAAATGTACAGATCACTGAGTTTGACCGGTATAACTCACTTTGGCTTGCAGTAGTTTGTCCATTTCCAGTAAGCAGGGAGCCTCTTCGTCATGGATGTGGTCAGACACACCTCCTCTGTAAGCAGGATCATATGAGAGAGCCATCTGCAACCACTTTGTCAATTTATCAGACAGCGGCCTGTATAAACAATGATGCATGTAATGTAATTTAATACCTGACTAAACCAATCATTATTGTTTACAGGCTAAGCCTAGCAACAGCAATAACACCTTAGCACTGGTACACCCAAACCCACTAGAAGTATTCATCAACACAAAGGCTTCCTTGTCTATGGATTCTTGTAACCTAGCACCAATATTGAATAAGCACCATTATTGTATTACTGGTAACTGAGTAAACTGACATTCGTCTTCGCTAGAGACAGAAATTAAGTTAGTCACATGCAGATACCTTGAGGCCTGGTTAGGACGAGGGAGAGAGTTGGAATAAACTGGTGGAGTAGCTGAGAGGAATACACACAATGACATGATACCATTACCATACCCACTCACGATCATCTCCCCAGTATATGTGAATATGCTGCTGGCTCTTATTGTTGGCTGGATGTATCCTGGAATCAAAGATGAGGAAATGTCTCAGTACATGAGTATATGCACTTGCGTGTCAACCAACCCCTCCTTTTTGATAACTGACCATTCAAACATTCCGGGGGCATTGTGGAGAAATGGTCGCTTTAGTGTGAGCAGCTCAAACGCGATCACTCCAAATGACCAGAAATCAACCTGAAAAAGACAACAGCACATGCAGCTTGAGTGGGAAAAGAAGGCATACCGTACTTCCATGACCTGTTGACGTGATGATTTCTGGAGCCTAAAAGGACATTTGTACGATAATCTAAGTACACTATTAGTACTTGTACAAACTAGACTATGGTAACAGCACTCTACTCCTAGGGCCGTTTGTACAGTGTCAACCTTGACCTAAGTCATTATCTGGTCTAACAATGATTGTACCTGCCATTGTCCTACAGAGCTGCTGCGTCAGCGTCACAACTGCGCTGGAATGCTGTGCTGTAAAATACTGGGGGCGAGCCTGAGCTGATTTATGTCCTGCACAATTCAAGAACAATCCATTTTTCTACATATGCACAACAGTAAGCCCTCTGCTCTTGTATTCCAGTTGTCGCTCCACTTGTAGAGCTCTGTGAGCTCTACAAGTGGAGCGACAACTGTAATCCTCTACTCTTACCTAGAAGGCGTCTCCAATGCGCAGTCTTGAATCGCGCCACGTGAGGATTACATCATGGGGCGCGGTCAATGTGTACGCGCGCGCGCGCGCACGTCAACATTCCCCGCGGCGTGGGACGCACATCACCATCAATGTGGGGCTCGCCCCAACAAACACGAGGGGCATCACGCTGAAACTACAGAATAGCGGGGCTCTTTCTGCATGCAGCCATGCAAGGCTACAGTAAACTTAGTAGTTCGTTGCAATGGTGCAGAAATTACATGTAATAATTTAACGTTGTTTAGAAAAACGTATAAAAAGATGTTTGGTACAAAATATAATGTCAGTGGTATTTACTATTGTTCATTTTGTCCTCCTCTTCTTCTTCTTCCACTTCCTCAAGTCTCTCAGCTTCCTCTAACCCTTGGATATACAATCCATCCACAGTAGGAGGCAGAACAGAAATAACCCTGAAATTACAACGAGAAGTGCAATTGCATAGACACACCCACAGACACACCTCTCCATCATTTCCTTGTTTCTACTGATCTCATTGTCACTCTCTGAAGACACTATTCTCCTATAAACAGAAAAATAGTGAAAAATCATTGTAGCTAGAAAAATTTGTGTTTTACGCACATGAGGTCTTTTAGGGAACTGACTACCATATCAATAGATTCATCAGTACTGCTACCACTGCAGCTGTAGAGGGTGAGAAAGAGAATGAACGGCAAGAAATAATCTAGTGTCATATATACCTGATCATTTTCATCAGTTTAGAGACCTCTCGTCCTGCAACCGATGCTATTGAGTCCTGTCTGCTTGCTCTCTTCTTACGGAATGGAGATTCCATCGCAGACTCACTATCTCGACTACCTTGACTAGCCTGTAGAACAGTGAAACACTATCTCACTCTGTCTCCTCCTGTTCTGTCTTACCCATAGTGGGCGTGGTCTCGGATCAAGATCTCGATCCTCTGATGACTGCTGCACAGACGACTGGCGGGACAAAGATCGAGTAGGCTGGAGACACAAAAGAGAATGTGAGAGGATGGTGATAGAGGACATCTTACTGGGTGCTGTATGAGATTCCAGAGTCCTTTTCGTATAACAGAACTAGACTGTGCATGACAAATTCACTAGTCAAAGTTGAGTGCATAGTTAGACATACCTTGTTAGCGTCCTCTCTGGTTGTGGATACAGTGTTCATCAGCTGCTTGTACTCGTTCAATAAGTGACTCAATTTGAAATACAATGTTAGATAGTTTCTGTACAATTGTGAGATAAAAGTTGATTTTGCGAATGCACTACCAAATTTATGTGAGCATGCTCAAACTTCCTATAATAATTATAGCTCACATTCCATTAAGATGGTCTTTGATCAAGACCTCAGCAGCTGCCATAGAGCTGAGTACTAGATCACACATTGTGCCTTGAGAACTAGAGGCTATGGTAGGAGAGAGAGAGGGGGAGGGAGAGAGGGAAGGAGAGGGAGGGCAGGAGGAAGGGTAGGAGAGAGAGAGGGAGATAATGAGGGAGAGAGGGGGAGGGAGGGCAGAAGGGAGGGTAGGAGGAAGGGTAGGAGGGATAGAGGAAGGGAGGGAGAGGGAGGGAGGGCAGGAGGAAGGGTAGGAGGGATAGAGGGCAGGAGGATAGTAATGTGTCAAGTCATTCATCATTCTCACTTTGTTGGTAAAGAGGTACATTAGATCTCTTGTAGATACAGTAATATTCCAATGCTTGATCAACACTGTGAATGCGGAAATGTCATTCAAGTAGTCTAGTATGTCAGTTGAATAATGAACTCACAACTGCTGCTTGAAATTGCTCAAATGTGAAAGGCACTCAGTGTGGTTTCTGAATCTTTCCTCAATGAGGTATAGCACACTCTGTGCGTCTTCATCCCTCTTGCACGCACTCTCGTGACAATCCTTCAATTTCTGTGACAGACAGAAAGGTACACAATCAGACAAACATTTGTTACAGTAACTTACTTCATAGCATTGATCGAGTCTACTTAGTTCATTGATCCATTCGTCACGACTACTAGAGACAGCAAGTGAAGGCAGATCTTTTACTGTGAGTGCAAGAATAAGTTATAACTTTACAAGTGCTTTAACAAACATTCACAAGCAATACTGTAACCTCATCATGTGTACAACATACCTTGACCACTGTCGTTGAGTCTATCAATGTCTTCATTATGTCTAGAGGAACACACATAATGACACAAGAGACCGGTAGTAAATCACAAATAATATCATCATACTTTGTGTGTCAGAATCATTCCAGTGAATTACTAATGCTATACTAAAACACGCGTGTATACAACAGACTGTCGTAACATAAAATGACTAAAGCACTAATGTACATAATGGTACAGATACAATGATCACTACTGTGACAGATTGGGTGTTTTGACCATACACACTACCAGCAGCATTAGTAGACGAGACAACTCAAAAGAAGTAGCAGAGAAGAAATGTCTCGCTACTGCAGTTGTTTACAAGATATGATATTGATGTTATAACCAAGTACCAGGCATCATATCATAATAACATATTCTGTAATAATTATCACGATAATGAGAATTTTTGCATGAAAATTACATATTGCATGTGACAGCTACACTAAGCTTTTTCGGTGATAGGTACAGAGCTGTCACACCTGATGCTTGCAATCATGATAATGCGACAATGAGAACCTAAATGACAAAATTCAAATGTTTTTTTTATTTGTCGTAAAGGAAAAATTAATGTCATTTTACCAGTTATAGTAATCATCTGAATCATCATACATAGTTATATTATTGTCTGCTTGATAAGGTATTCTTTTAACTAAGATTATTTCGACTATTGAAAGTCCCTTTTCTTGTCTTGCAGCATTCAAATTATCAAATTTGTCCTTTTCACTAGCTTTAGTAGTGTATATTGTTTTCAGTCTGGGATTAGTTTTCAGTAACTCAAGAATCAGTTGACTGCCATTAGTTTTATTAGCACCAACTTTAAGTGATTTCAGTAAAACATTCGATTCGAGTCCCTCAGCAATGCATTCTACATCACTATCATTTATAGTGACTCCACAAAGATTCAAATGAAGTTGTTCATTGTTGTGGTCGAAAACACAGCAACTCTCAACCCACGAAGAATCGGAAAGATCAAAATATCTCAGTGTCTTGTTTACTTGAAGAATTTTACATAAACTAATAGCAATTTCTGAATCCATAGCGAAGCTTTCCAATTCTGTGTGGCTTAATCTTAATTCAGCCAAAGCACTATTTTGTTGTAAACCTTCAAAAATGCACCCAATATTACTAGAAGATATATGAGTATCGGAAAGATTGAGATGTACAAGACACTTGTTTACTTTTAGCATTGTAGCGAGGGACCTAGCAGTGTTTGGATCTGTAGCTGTTATATTTGTATGACTCAGATTTAAATTAATTAAAGAAGTGTTGTGTTGAAGACCTTCAAAGATGTAGCAAGCACCTTGGTCTGTGATAGTATTATTCTCAGAAAGATCAAGATGAGTAAGTGACTTGTTCACTTGAAGCATCTTAGTAAGGCATCTAGCAGTGTCAATATTACTAGTTGCTAAACTGGTATTTCCAAGACTCAAGTGAGTTAGAGTAGTATTGTGTTGAAGACCTTTAAAGATGCAGCAAGCACCTTGGTCTGTGATAGTATTATTCTCTGAAAGATCAAGATGAGTAAGTGACTTGTTCACTTGAAGCATCTTAGTGAGGCATCTAGCAGTGTCAATATTACTAGTTGCTAAACTGGTATTTCTAAGACTCAAGTGAGTTAGAGTAGTATTGTGTTGAAGACCTTTAAAGATACGACAAGCTCTTGACTTCAAGAAAGAGTTACTTGAGAGATCAAGATGAGTTAAAGATTTGTTATTTTGTAGCATTTTAGTGAGAGATTGCGCAGTGTCCAGATATTTTGCTCTTATACCTGTCCTTTCTAAACTTAATTGAGTAATATTAGTATTACACTGAAGACCTTCAAATATGCAGCAAGCGCCTGAGTCTGTGATGGTATTATTCTCTGAAAGATCAAGATGAATGAGTGACTTATTCACTTGAAGCATCTTAGTGAGGCATCTAGCAGTGTCAATATTAGTAGTTGTTAAACTGGTATTTCTAAGACTCAAGTGTGTTAGTGTAGTATTGTGTTGAAGACCTTCGAAGATACGACAAGCTCTTGTCTTCATGAAAGAGTTATGTGAGAGATCAAGATGAGTTAAATATTTGTTCATTTTAGTGAGAGATCGTGCAGTGTCCAGATCCGTAGCTCTTATGCCTGTAGCCATTAGATTCAAGTGAGTAAGACTAGTATTATATTGAAGACCTTTAAAAATGCAGCGAGCTCCTGAGTCTGATAATTCGCTGTTCCTTGAAAGGTTAAGATGAGTAAGTGACTTATTCATGTGAAGCATTTTAGTGAGAGCAGAGCCACTTGGTTCAGTATATCGCAGTTCCATCCTAGGTAGCCAGAGTTTAGTAACAGAGGAATTTGTCTGCAGTGCTTCTGCAATGTATAACAAACCATCTTCATCTTCTTGCTGAATGTCACCATCACTTAACTCTAGTACGTTAATGGCTGAAGATTGTTTAAGATGGGATGCAACCAATTTTGCTTCTTCGGCATTAATAAACTTGGGTTCAAATTCGTCATGATCGTAGTCATATTGGTCATCATAGTTATATCGGTCATCATAGTCATGTTGGTCATCATAGTCATGTTGGTCATCATAGTCATGTGGATCATCATTGTCATGTTGGTCATCATAGTCATGTGGATCATCATTGTCATGTGGGTCATCAAAGTCATGTGAATCATCATTGTCATGTGGGTCATCATAGTCATGTGGATCATCATTGTCATGTTGGTCATCATAGTCATGTTGGTCATCATTGTCATGTGGGTCATCAAAGTCATGTGGATCATCATTGTCATGTGGGTCATCAAAGTCATGTGGATCATCATTGTCATGTGGATCATCATTGTCATGTTGGTCATCATAGTCATGTGGATCATCATTGTCATGTGGGTCATCAAAGTCATGTGAATCATCACAGTCATGTGGATCATCATTGTCATGTAGATCATCATAGCCATGTAGATCATCATAGCCACCTGGATCATCAATGTCATAAGGGTCATCATAACAATAACGAAACTGTGAAAATTTTAGTACTAGTTTTCGAGACATAGTACCATCTGTAGGTGATCCTCCAATAGGATGCTTGGAGAGCTCACTGAGCAGTAATTTCAAGTTAGCACGAGAAATATTGTCTTTAATTGAAAGATACACATACGGTTCATTAGCAGAAGATGAAGACAATAGTGAAGTTACGTAGTAGCCAATTGCCAAAAAATCTGTTGGAACTCTGAAAGAATAACTTAAGAAAATGTGTGTTTGAAGCTCTGAACCTACTAGCTGGCATAAAGACGGCTGTTGGGCTTCAAAGAAGCAGTACAGCAAAGGCAGGAGATTCTGAAGGTTCCTCATTCTCTGTTGATAAGAACAGATGAATTCTTGTATCTCTGGATTGGCCAGTTTAGTAAAGCCACTATAGTAACGAAGCACAGCTTTAAATCGATCTTCATTTTTTACCAATTCCTCAAATATTTTGACCTGTTCAGAATGATTCATTAATGAAATATGATAGGCAGCAAGAAGCTCTTGAACAGAAAGATGAAGAAAATTATACGAGAGAGATTTACTAGTAAGAGTGAGCCCTTCAACTTTTTGAAGGAGTCCTAATGATGGAAGATCAATCGGCAGATGATACGATCGCAAGTCCTCAGAGTTAAAGACAATTTTATTCAGCATCAATCCTTCATAAGCTAAAAAGCAAAGATTCCTCAAGTTAGACATGATGTCATCAGGAAGGTCATCGAGTGAATCAGATAAACTAGTGTCATGTTCATGTGTTGCCAGTTCTCGAGCAATGCAGCAGAGTACAAGAGAGCGGAAAAGCTCATGGAGGGTGGTAGGTAGAGCTCCCTTTTTAGTGTTAAATATATGTACCAGTATGGCTGCATGTAGAGGTACATAGCAACAACTCTCAATAACTGGGTGCTTGTCAAGATGACTAACAAGTTTCTGAATGTGAACACTGTTGCCATTCAAAGCTTTCTCAATGAAGTCATGAATCTGTTGTTGGGTGAATCCCAAGATCTCCACTCGTCGATCTACTATTTGGAGCAGGTTTCCTGAAGATGGTCGAGAGGTGACAACAACAGTGCTTAAGTGAAGAGAGAGCTTTTGAGGCTGTCGAATTATTGTTGTAACTAGCGAATTCTTCATTAGTTCAGGTGGAAACTCATCCCATCCATCAAACACAAATAGAGTGTTTCTTCCATCAGTAGCTTGTAGTCGAGTGGCTATACTATTAGCCATTTCTATAGTACGAGCAGGTATAATGTCGGCCAATGTTTTAGCATTTTGGATTCCTTTGTCCCGTAAGTAAGCCAAAATCACTACATCATATTTTGTTAACCAGGAAGCACCTTGTGCCCATTGATGGCAGATGTGGAGAGCAAGTGTGCTCTTTCCTCCTCCTGGGGCTCCTTCAATAAGAATAGTTCTGGGGTTAGGTCGATATAAAGGTTGGGATGTCTGTTTCAATAGTGAAGGTGACAATGGTGGTGGACAATTGTCACAATCTTTATGTGTGTTAAAAAGTTGATTCAAAGTAAATTTTTCCTCTTGGCTCATAATTTTATCAACTTGTCCATGCTGTGAAAGTTTAACTACTTCCTCTTCTGGTCTTTGAGCTTGAACAATCGCTAACTGTATAAAGTTACATCGTGGGAGGTAGTCCCAATGTTGAGGAGTCTGGTCGTGAGATAAAGACATATACAGTGTTCTTAGGTAAGTAATGTTATCAGAATGAGATGAATCTGAGTGCATTGCTTTAGTACCCAGCGGATTGCTGGTAATTTCTTCACTCACTTCGTCCGAAGACTCAGAGCTGCTTTTCTCAGCCAGCAGTTCTTTGACTTTTGTTTCAAGATCACAAAGACCACACTTTCCAAAAGCTCGACACAGTCGCTTGTATGTTGCCTTTGATCCTTGTTTCTGCTTCCATTTTCTCAGCATTGCTATCTTCTGTGATCTTACAGATCCAACTATTTCATGCTCCTCAGCTTCTGTCAGACCAAGAAATGGTGATACCTCTTTCCATTCTACAATCCAAAGAGCAATTTCAGCTAAATGCTGCTCAGAACACACTTTAGCAAGTTCCATAGAGACAGTGCAAGCAAAAGCTAAGAAAGAAACCAGTAATTTGTTGCAAAAGGGCGAGGCACAAACTTTGAAAAGGTAACTAATATTCATGAACTGTGGTTACCAAACTATGTGCTTATCACATGCTCAACTAGAGTTCTGACCCTAGATGGTTGCAGAGCTCTGACCCAGGTGGTATATAGTCTGCAGAGCTCTGACCCTAGGTGGTATATAGTCTGCAGAGCTCTGACCCTAGGTGGTATATAGTCTGCAGAGCTCTGACCCTAGGTGGTATATAGTCTGCAGAGCTCTGACCCTAGGTGGTATATAGTCTGCAGAGCTCTGACCCTAGGTGGTATATAGTCTGCAGAGCTCTGACCCTAGGTGGTATATAGTCTGCAGAGCTCTGACCCTAGGTGGTATATAGTCTGCAGAGTTTTGTAATTTCAGCTAAATGCTGCTCAGAACACACTTAATTCTCAGCAAGTGCCATAGAGACAAGAGCTATGCAGAAACCAAAGACAAAAGGGCTAACTAATTTTGTGGTTAACAAAACTATCACATGCTCAAGACTAAATCAACATCACTACATTAGTAGAGTTCTGATGAACACATTTCCTGTTAGTTGTATAGTTTGCAGAGCTCTGTTGCAGATTGCAAATGTGCTCACACACTGACAGGCTCATAATTGCTAAAGGCTCACCACATTTCAATTATCGTAACTTTGACTCTTATTAGCAATGTATCTATATTTGTACCATAGCACTTGACAGAAGATTCTCCTGACTTTGTAGGTGTCATTTGAAGTACAGAAATTGCATAACCAAACAGTGGAAAGGTATTTCTAGCAGTAACCAAGCAGCCATATGTTTGATGACACAAACAAAAATACACCCACAAAACCGTTCAATCCACACACTAGGGTAGTGTGACTAACAGAATTGAGTAGCCTTGTTTAGCCGACATAATGAAAATATATAGTTTCGATAAACAATCAAGAGCAGAGACACGAAAACTTATCAACACAAGATGGTATAACAAATAAAATGTATACCTTGTAATACCCAGAGGTGGTGCACACATGTACTAAACTATCAGTGTAGTCACATTATGTTATGGTGCTTAATTATCAGCTACATGTGACTACTGTACAGCTCATAATATTGCACTATTGACTGTGTATGTACATAGCTAATGTCAGTACATGTGTGTGACATTGATCTGATGTACTCAGTGACAGCTAGTTCCTCATGACACTGTGTGGTTAGCCCTCCTTGATCATGCTCTGAAACCACGCTCTAATTATGTACATTGACCTCCAAAAATTGACCAGTAAGGGACCCAGAAACAGAAAAGCTATCCTAAAACACACGTTGACAACACAGCAACACAAAACTAGCCAAAATATGAACAAGCACTGGTTCACTTACAGTACTGCAGGTAACATGACTAGTTACAATACACTACTATACCAGCAGTAGCAGACTGAGATAAGTAGCATCACATATCTTAGCTACTGCACATTCTGTAGTTCACAAGATATGATATTGTAGTTATACCCAGATCAAGTACGATATAAATTTGATGGTTCAAACTTTTATCTGTTGTCAAAATGATCATTTTACCAGCTATAGTGATCTGAATCATCATACATGGTAATATCATAGTCTACTTGAGAAGGTATTTTTTCAACCAAGATTATTTCGACCATCGGAAGTCCCTTTTCTTGTCTTGCTACATTTAAATCACCAAATTTGTCCTTTTCACTAGCTTCAGTAGTGTATATTGTTTTCAGTCTGGGATTAGTTTTCAGCAACTCAAGAATCAGTAGTTGACTGTCATTAGTTTCATAATAACCACTGGTTTCAAGTGATTTTAGCGAACAATTCGATTCGAGTCCCTCAGCAATGCACTTCGCAATATTATCATCCATAGTGACTCCACAAAGATTCAAATTAAGTTGTTCGTTGTTGTGGTCGAAAACACAGCAACTCTTTGCCCAAAAAGAATTGGAAAGATCAAGATATCTCAGTGTCTTGTTTTTAGACAAACCAATAGCAATTTCTGAATCCATAGCAAAGAATTTATGCTGTAATCCAGCCAAAGCACTATTTTGTTGTAAGCCTTCAAAAATGCACCCAGAAGATATATGAGTATATGAAAGATTGAGATGTACAAGACACTTGTTTACTTTTAGCATTGTAGCGAGGGACCTAGCGGTCCTTGGATCTTTAGCTGTTACATTCGTATAACTCAGATTTAAATAAACTAAAGAAGTGTTGTGTTGAAGACCTTCAAAGATGCAGCAAGCGCCTGAGCCTGTGATAGTATCATTTCCTGAAAGATCAAGATGAGTAAGTGACTTGTTCACTTGAAGCATCTTAGTGAGGCATCTAGCAGTGTCAATATTACTAGTTGCTAAACTGGTATCGCTAAGACTCAAGTGAGTAAGAGTAGTATTGTGTTGAAGACCTTCAAAGATGCAGCAAGCACATTGGTCTGTGATATTATCATTTCCTGAAAGATCAAGATGAGTAAGTGACTTGTTCACTTGAAGCATCTTAGTGAGGCATCTAGCAGTGTCAATATTACTAGTTGCTAAACTGGTATTTCTAAGACTCAAGTGAGTTAGAGTAGTATTGTGTTGAAGACCTTCAAAGATGCAGCAAGCTCTTGACTTCAAGAAAGAGTTGTTTGAGAGATCAAGATGTGTTAAAGATTTGTTCATTAGTAACATTTTAGTGAGAGATGATTCAGTGTCTAAATCTGTAGCTCTTATACCCGTCCTTTCTAAATTCAAGTGAGTAAGACTAGTATTATATTGAAGACCTTTAAAGATGCAGCAAGCTCCTAAGTCTGATAATTTTCTGTTCATTGAAAGGTAAAGATGAGTAAGTGTCTTATTCATGTGAAGCATTTTAGTGAGAGCAGAGCCACTTGGTTCAGTATATTGCAGTTCCATCCTAGGTAGCCAGAGTTTAGTAACAGAGGAATTTGTCTGCAGTGCTTCTGCGATGTATAACAAACTATCTTCAGGAATGTCACTATCACTGAAATCTAGTATATTAATTGCTGAAGATTGCTTAAGATGAAACGCTAACATTTTTGCTTGTTCAGAAATTAATAACTTGGGTTCATCATGGTAATCATCGTCATACGGGTCATAACGACGCTGTGATAATGCTAGTACTAGTTTTCGAGACATAGTACCATCTGTAGGTGATCCTCCAATAGGATGCTTGGAGAGCTCACTGAGCAGTAATTTCAAGTTAGCACAAGTAATATCGTCTCTAATTGAAAGATACACATATGGTTCATTAGCAGAAGATGAAGACAATAGTGAAGTTACGTAGTAGCCAATTGCCAAAAGATCCATTGGAACTGGAAATGAACCAAATATGTCAATATGTGTTTTAAGCTCTGAATCTACTAGCTGGCATAATGACGGTTGTTGGGCTTCAAAGAAGCAGTGTAGCAAAGGCAGGAGTTTTTGAAGGCTTGAAATTTTATTCTGATAAGAAGAGATGAATTCTTGTATCTCTGGATTGGCTAGTTTTGTAAAGCCACTATAGTAACGAAGCACAGCTTTAAAACGATGTTCATTTCTTATCAATTTCTTAAATATTTTGACTTGTTCAGAAGGACTCTTTAATGAAATATGATAGGCAGCAAGAAGCTCTTGAACAGAAAGATGAAGAAAATTATACGAGAGAGATTTACTAGTAAGAGTGAGACCTTCAACTACTTGAAGGAGTCCTAAAGATGGAAGATCGATCGGCAGATGATATGATTGCAAGTCCTTAGAGTAGAATACAATCTTATTCTGCATCAATCCTTCATATGCTAATGAGCTTAGATTCTTCAAGTTAGACATGATGTCATCAGGAAGGTCATCGAATGAGCATAAATCAGGTAAACTAGTGTCAGGTTTATGTGTTTTATGTTCTCGAGCAATGCAGCAGAGTACAAGAGAATAGAAAAGCTCATGGAGGGTGGTAGGTAGAGCTCCCTTCTTAGTGTTAAATATATGTACCAGTATGGCTGCATGTAGAGGTACATAGCAACAACCTTCTATAACTGGGTGCTTGTCAAGATGACTAACAAGTTTCTGAATGTGATCCCTGTTGCCATCCAAAGCTTTCTTAATAAAGTCATGAATCTGTTGTTGGGTGAATCCCAGGATCTCCACTCGTCGATCTGCTATTTGGAGCAGGTTTCCTGAAGATGGTCGAGAAGTGACAATAACAGTGCTTAAATGAAGATAGAGTTTTTGAGGCTGTCGAATTATTGTTGAAACTAGCGAGTTGTCCATTAGTTCAGGTGGAAACTCATCCCATCCATCAAACACAAATAAAGTGTTTCCTCCATCAGTAGCTTGTAGTTGAGTGGCTATACTATTAGCCATTTCTATAGTATGAGCAGGTATAATGTCGGCCAATGTTTTAGCATTTTGGATTCCTTCGTCTCGTAAGTAAGCCAAGATCACTACGTCATATTTTGCTAACCAGGAAGCACCTTGTGCCCATTGATGGCAGATGTGGAGAGCAAGTGTGCTCTTTCCTCCTCCTGGGGCTCCTTCAATAAGAATAGTTCTGGGGTTAGGTCGATATAAATATAGTAGATCCAAGCCTTCCAATGGATCATCTTGTGATGTCTGTTCCAATAGTGATGTTGACAATGGTGATGATGGCGGTCGTGGTGGACAAACGTCACAATCTTTGTTAAAAAGTTGATTTAAAGTTATTTTCTCCTCTTGGCTCACGATTGTATCAATTTGTCCATGCTGTGAAAGTTGAGCCATATTCTCATCTGGTCCAGATCGTAGTCTTTGAGCTCGAACAATCGCTAATTGTATAAAGTTACATCGTGGGAGGTGGTCCCAATGTTGAGGAGTCTGGCTGTGGGATAAAAATATATAAAGTGTTCTTAGGTAAGTGATGTTGTCAGAATGAGATGAATCTGCTTTAGTACCCAGCGAATTGCTTGTAATTTCTTTACTCCCTTCGTCCGAAGACTCAGAGTCGCTTTTCTCAGCCAGCAGTTCTTTGACTTTTTTTACAAGATCACAAAGACCACCTTTTCTAAAAGCTCGACACAGTCGCTTGTATGTGGCCTTTGATCCTTGTTTCTGCTTCCATTTTCTCAGCATTGCTATCTTCTGTGTTCTTACAGATCCAACTATTTCAATCTCCTCAGCTTCTGTCAGACCAAGAAATGGTGATACCTCTTTCCATTCTACAATCCAAAGAGCAATTTCAGCTAAATGCTGCTCAGAACACACTTCATTCTCAGCAAGTGCCATAGAGACAAGAGCTACGCATAAGATAGTGACCAAAGGCAACAAGGGCTAAGTGGTTAACAAAACTATCACATGCTTAAGACTAAATCAACATTACTACATTAGTAGAGTTCTGATGAACTCATTTCCTGTTTGTTGTATAGTCTGCAGAGCTATGATCCTAGGTGGTATATAGTCTGCAGAGCTCTTTGACCCTAGGTGGTATATAGTCTGCAGAGCTCTGACCCTAGGTGGTATATAGTCTGCAGAGCTCTGACCCTAGGTGGTATATAGTCTGCAGAGCTCTGACCCTAGGTGGTATATAGTCTGCAGAGCTATGACCCTAGGTGGTATATAGTCTGCAGAGCTCTGACCCTAGGTGGTATATAGTCTGCAGAGCTCTGACCCTAGGTGGTATATAGTCTGCAGAGCTCTGACCCTAGGTGGTATATAGTCTGCAGAGCTCTGACCCTAGGTGGTATATAGTCTGCAGAGCTCTGACCCTAGGTGGTATATAGTCTGCAGAGCTCTGACCCTAGGTGGTATATAGTCTGCAGAGCTCTGACCCTAGGTGGTATATAGTCTGCAGAGCTCTGACCCTAGGTGGTATATAGTCTGCAGAGCTATGACCCTAGGTGGTATATAGTCTGCAGAGCTCTGACCCTAGGTGGTATATAGTCTGCAGAGCTCTGACCCTAGGTGGTATATAGTCTGCAGAGCTCTGACCCTAGGTGGTATATAGTCTGCAGAGCTCTGACCCTAGATGGTATATAGTCTGCAGAGCTCTGACCCTAGGTGGTATATAGTCTGCAGAGCTCTGACCCTAGGTGGTATATAGTCTGCAGAGCTCTGACCCTAGGTGGTATATAGTCTGCAGAGCTCTGACCCTAGGTGGTATATAGTCTGCAGAGCTCTGACCCTAGGTGGTATATAGTCTGCAGAGCTCTGACCCTAGGTGGTATATAGTCTGCAGAGCTCTGACCCTAGGTGGTATATAGTCTGCAGAGCTCTGACCCTAGGTGGTATATAGTCTGCAGAGCTCTGTCGGTTGCTAACATACTAACAATTCTGTGTTCACTTAGGCTTACCCATTTCCCTTTGACGAGAATAATGACCTTGCAGATGTCTATAGATAATTGAGCTATTTAGCGACATTTTCCAATTTCCAACAATAAGCAGCTGTGTTTTGATGACACATGCAATAACGAGAAAATTATCAAGACAAGAAGAAATGGAGGGCTGATCCAATTATTTCAATCTCCTCAGACTAAGAAATGGCAATACCTCTTTCCATTCTATAATCCAAAGAGCAATTTCAGCTAAATGCTGCTCAGAACACTTCATTCTCAGCAAGTGCCATAGAGACAAGAGCTAAACCAAAAGTAACAAGTTTTGAAAGGGCTAACTAAATTTGTGGTTAACAAAACTATCACAAGCTCAAGACTAAATCAACATCACTACATTAGTAGAGTTCTGATGAACACATTTCCTGTTAGTTGTATAGTTTGCAGAGCTCTGTTGCAGATTGCAAATGTGCTCACACACTGACAGGCTCATAATTGCTAAAGACTCGCCACATAACAATTATCGTAACTTGGACTCTTATTAGCAATGTATTTGTACCATAGCACTTGACAGAAGATTCTCCTGACTTTGTAGGTGTCATTTGAAGTACAGAAATTGCCAAACAGTGGAAAGGTATTTCTAGCAGTAACCAAGCAACCATATGTTTGATGACACAAACAAAATACACCCACAAAACCGTTCAATCAGGTAGAGTGACTAACAGAATTTGAGTAGCCTTGTTTAGCCGACATAATGAAAATATATAGTTTTGAAAAATATTGAAGAGCAGAGACACAAAACTTATTAACACAAAATGGTATAACAAATAAAATGTATACCTTGTAATACCCAGAGGTGGTGCACACATGTACTAAACTATCAGTGTAGTCACATTATGTTATGGTGCTTAATTATCAGCTACATGTAAACAGACTACAGTACAGCTCATAATCTTGCACTATTGACTGTGTATGTACATAGTTAATGTCAGTACATGTGTGTGACATTGATCTGATGTACTCAGTGACTGCTAGTTCCTCATGACACTGTGTGGTTAGCCCTCCTTGATCATGTTCTGAAACCACACTCTAATTACGTACATTGACCTCCAAAAATTTCCCAGTAAGGGACCCAGAAACAGAAAAGCTATCCTAAAACACACGTTGACAACACAGCAACACAAAACTAGCCAAAATATGAACAAGCACTGGTTCACTTACAGTACTGCAGGTAACATGACTAGTTACAATACACTACTATACCAGCAGTAGCAGACTGAGATAAGTAGCATCACATATCTTAGCTACTGCACATTCTGTAGTTCACAAGATATGATATTGTAGTTATACCCAGATCAAGTACGATATAAATTTGATGGTTCAAATTTTTATTATCTGTTGTCAAATGATCATTTTACCAGCTATAGTGATCTGAATCATCATACATGGTAATATCATAGTCTACTTGAGAAGGTATTTCTTCAACCAACATTACGTCAACCATCGGAAGTCCCTTTCTTGTCTTGCTGCATTTAAATTGGCATATCTGTCCTTTTCACTAGCTTCAGTAGTGTATATTGTTTTCAGTCTGGGATTAGTTTTCAGTAACTCAAGAATCAGTTGACTGCCATTTTTTATAACCTCCCAAAAAAAACTTGCACCGATTTCAAGAGTTTGTAGAGAAGTATTTGATTTGAGTCCCTCAGCAATATGCTCAGCATCACTGTCATTTATAGTAACTCCACATAGATTCAAATGAAGTTGAGCAGCACCTTCAAAAATACAGCAACTGACTGCTGTCGAAAAAATCCATGGAAAACTAAGATATTTAAGTGTCTTGTTTACTTCGAGCATTTTGGACAAACAATTAGCCGTTTTTGAATCCATAGAAAAACTACTTGGGAAATCTTTATCTGTTTGGTATAATATTAATTCAGCTAAAGTAACATTCTGTTGTAAACCTTCAAAAATGCAACAAAGAATATTTGAAGAGATGTGTTTACTTGAAAGTTCAAGGTGTACAAGAGATTTGTTTTTCTGCAGCATTGTTGTTAAAGACCTAGCAGTGTTTGGATCTGTAGCTGTTACATTTGTACGACTAAGATTTAAATAGACCAAAGAAGTATTGTGTTGAAGACCATTGAAGATGCAGCAAGCGCCTGAGGCTGAGATAGTATAATTCTCTGAAAGATCAAGATGAGTAAGTGACTTGTTCACTTGAAGCATCTTCATAAGGCATCTAGCAGTGTCAATATTACTAGTTGCTAAACTGATATTTCTAAGACTCAAGTGAGTTAGAGTAGTATTGTGTTGAAGACCATCGAAGATGCAGCAAGCTCCTGAGTCTGTGATAGTATAATTCTCTGAAAGATCAAGATGAGTAAGTGACTTGTTCACTTAAAGCATCTTAGTGAGGCATCTAGCAGTGTCAATATTATTAGTTGCTAATGCAGTATTTTTAAGTCTCAAGTGAGTTAGAGTAGTATTGTGTTGAAGACCTTTAAAGATACGACAAGCTCTTGACTTCAAGAAAAAGTTGTACGAGAGATGAAGATGAGTTAAAGATTTGTTCATTAGTAGCATTTTAGTGAGAGATCGTGCAGTATTCAGATATTTTGCTCTTACGCCTGTCTTCATTAGATTCAAGTGAGTAAGATTAGTATTATATTGAAGACCTTCAAAGATGCAGCAAGCGCCTGAGTCTGTGATAGTATTATTCCATGGAAGATCAAGATGAGTGAGTGACTTGTTCACTTGAAGCATCTTAGTGAGGCATCTAGCAGTGTCAATATTACTAGTTGCTAAACTGGTACTTCTAAGACTCAAGTGAGTTAGAGTAGTATTGTGTTGAAGACCTTTAAAGATGCAGCAAGCTGTTGTCTTCAAGAAAGAGTTACTTGAGAGATCAAGATAAATTAAATATTTATTCATTTGTAGCATTTTAGAGAGAGATTGCGCAGTGTCCAGATCCGTAGCTCTTATGCCTGTAGCCATTAGATTCAAGTGAGTAAGACTAGTACTATATTGAAGACCTTTAAAAATACAGCAAGCTCCTGAGTCTGATAATTCACTGTTCATTGAAAGGTTAAGATGAGAAAGTGACTTATTCATGTGAAGCATTTTAGTGAGAGCAGAGCCATTTGGTTCAGTATATCGCAGTTCCATCCTAGATAGGCAGAGTTCAGTAAGAGAAGAATTTGTCTGCAGTGCTTCTGCGATGTATAACAAACCATCTTCATCTTCTTGCTGAATGTCACCATTGCGTACCTCTAGTGTGTTAATGACTGAAGATTGTTTAAGATGAAATGCTAAAATTTTTGCTTGTTCAGAAGTTACTAAATCGGGTTCATCATAGTCGAATTCGTTGTTGAATTCAAACGGTTCACTACGACGCTGTGATAATACTAGTACTAGTTTTCGAGACATAGTACCATCTGTAGGTGATCCTCCAATAGGATGCTTGGAGAGCTCACTGAGCAGTAATTTCAAGTTAGCACAAGTAATATCCTATTATCTTTAATTGAAAGATACATATATACATAATCTGGTTCATTAGCAGAAGATGAAGACAATAGTGAAGTTACGTAGTAGCCAATTGCCAAAAAATCCATTGGAACTGGAAATGAACCAAATATTTTAATAAGTGTTTTAAGGTGTGAACCTACTAGCTGGCATAATGATGGCTTTTGGGCTTCAAAGAAGCAGTGTAGCAAAGGCAGGAGCTCCCGAAGGCTTGAAATTTTATACTGATAAGAAGAGATGAATTCTTGTATCTCTGGATTGGCTAGTTTAGTAAAGCCACTATAGTAACGAAGCACAGCTTTAAAACGATGCTCATTTTTTATCAATTCCTCAAATATTTTGACTTGTTCAGAAGGACTCATTAATGAAATATGATAGGCAGCAAGAAGCTCTAGAACAGAAAGATGAAGAAAATTATAAGAGAGAGATTTACTAATAAGAGTGAGCCCTTCAACTTTTTGAAGGAGTCCTAAAGATGGAAGATCAGTCGGCAGATGATACGATTGCAAGTCCTTAGAGTAGAAGATAATTTGACATGATGTCATCAGGAAGGTCATCGAATGAGCGTACATCAGGTAAACTGGTGTCAGGTTTATGCGTTTTATGTTCTCGAGCAATGCAGCAGAGTACAAGAGAATAGAAAAGCTCATGGAGGGTGGTAGGTAAGGCTCCCTTAGTAGTGTTATATATATGAACAAGTATAGCTGCATGTAGAGGTACATAGCAACAACCTTCTATAACTGGGTGCTTGTCAAGATGAGTAACAAGTTTCTGAATGTGATCCCTGTTGCCATCCAAAGCTTTCTTAATGAAGTCATGAATCTGTTGTTGGGTGAATCCCAGGATCTCCACTCGTCGATCTACTATTTGGAGCAGGTTTCCTGAAGATGGTCTAGAGGTGACAATAACAGTGCTTAAATGAAGAGAGAGCTTTTGAGGCTGTCGAATTATTGTTGAAACTAGCGAGTTGGCCATTAGTTTAGGTGGAAACTCATCCCATCCATCAAACACAAATAGAGTGTTTTCTCCATCAGTAGCTTGTAGTTGAGTGGCTATACTATTAGTCATTTCTATAGTACGAGCAGATATAATGTCGGCCAATGTTTTAGCATTTTGGATTCCTTCTTCTCTCAAGTAAGCCAAAATCACTACATCATATTTTGCTAACCAGAAAGCACCTTGTGCCCATTGATGGCAGATATGGAGAGCAAGTGTGCTCTTTCCTCCTCCTGGGGCTCCTTCAATAAGAATAGTTCTGGGGTTAGGTAGTACTAATGATAGTAGTTCCAAGGTTTCCAATGGATCATCTTGGGATGTCTGTGATGTTGAAAATGGTGATGATGGCGGCGGTGGTGGACAAGCGTCACAATCTATATGTGTGTTAAAAAGTTGATTTAAAGATATATTTTCCTCTTGGCTCATGATTTTATCAATTTGTCCATGCTGTGAAAGTTTAACAATCTTCTCCTCTGGTCCAGATCGTAGTCTTTGAGCTTGAACAATCGCTAACTGAATAAAGTTACATCGTGGGAGGTAGTCCCAATGTTGAGGAGTCTGGTTGTGAGATAAAGACCTGTACCGTACTCTTAGGTAGTCGACATGAGATGTATTTGAGTGCATTGATTTAGAACCCAGTGTAGTCTCTTCATCTGAAGAGCTGTTATTCTCGGCCAGCAGTTCTATGACTTTTTCTTCAAGATCAAGTTTACCACATCTTCTAAAAGCTCGACACAGTCGCTTGTATTTGGCCTTTGTTCCTTGTTTCTGCTTCCATAATCTCAGCATTGCTATCTTCTGTGATCTTACAGAATGGGGGGCTGATCCAATTATTTCAATCTCCTCAGCTTGTGTCAGACCAAGAAATGGTGATACCTCTTTCCATTGTACAATTGAAAGAGGAATTTCAGCTAAATGCTGCTCAGAACACACTTCAGTAAGTGCCATAGAGACAAGAGCTACGCCAACCAAAGAGCCAAGCCACAAGCTATGATAAGGGCTAACTAAAATTATTCATAACCAGTGGTTAACAAATCATCATGTGCTCAAGACTAACTACATTTGTAGAGTTGTCATATCATACATGTAGTTGCAGAGTTCTGTTGTGGATACAGGGTTTTGCAGGTTGCTTGACCAAACAATTTCCTGTTAGCGCATGGGCACAGTATGTTTTCTGTACAAGTTGTATACAGAAACATGCTATGCGCATGTGCTAGCAGGAATTGTTTGGTCAAGCAACCTGCAAAACCCTGTACTGCACACACACTGAAAGGTCCATAATTGTGTGATTGCTTAGGGTCGCCACATTTCAATTTTCATAATGTTAACCACTATTTAAGCAATGTACCTATATCATCGTCATGACATGTGACTCTTCTGACTTTGTAGGTATCATTTTGAGGTACACAAATTGCATACACAATAGAAAGCTATTTTGATTTTTCTAGTAACAGCCGTTTTTTATGACACAAAAATATACCGACAAAAACCGTTTTACCCACATACTTAGGGTGAAATTGGAATCTAGAAAGTGACTAACCGAATTTGAGTAACCTTATTTAGCCGACATAGTGAACATGAAGAGTAGAATACAATAAACAAGAAAACTTACTGTGAACACAAGATGGTATAGCAAATAGAATCTATACCTTGTAATACCCAGAGGTGGTGCGTACATGTACTAAACTACATGTGTATCATAGCCTCATCCCCACCTCCCAAAGCTGAGGCAGGGCCTGGGGACGAGGCTATAAACTATCAGTGTATAACCATATCAGTGTATAACCATATTATGCCCAAACATACTCCTCTTACTGTGTATAGTGTAAAAGTGCTAATGTACATGTGTGTGTTATTACATTGATCTGATGTACTCAGTGACTGCTAATGCCTCGTGACATTGTGTGGTTAGCCCTCCTCGACCACGCTCTGAGAACAAACGAATCTCTCTGTGCATCTGCTCCATCTCACAACTGAGGGACGTGAGAAGAGGAAGATCAAGTTAGAGGAAACGGAAAGATGAAAGATAATCAAGAGAAGGAAGCAAAGATGATGTAAAGATACTCACCGAATTGCACTATGACCATCATAAAGTCACTGAAAAGAACACCATTGCTCTCTTAGTTGAAAGAATGCCTGAGCATATACTGAAAGAAGATCCTGAATGGAGAATACAAATGACAGAATAATACTACTACACTGTAAAATAATATGACTCACAAATTCATTGATGCCTTGATCTCCATTACGAACTAGTGAGAGAAGGAAAAGAAGAATAGTCACACAACTGGGTTACTGGCTTAGTGTGTAATATTTTTACTGTAAGTACAAAATTTATGTAAAATTTAGGGTACAGGTCTATACTTACTAAGTTCAATATTTTACTGTGAGTACAAAATTTATGCAAAATTTAGGGTATAGGTCTATACTTACTAAGTTCAATATTTTACTGTGAGTACAAAATTTATGCAAAATTTAGGGTACAGGTCTATACTTACTAAGTTCATCTACACGAGGACAAACAGACGAGGGAACAAGTTTGAAAGACGGATCCAGGATATCAGTGAACATGTAGAACCTGCCCACACTACCTTCCTACAGAGAGGAAGAGAGAGAGAGAGAGAGAGGAATAAAGAGTAGAAAGGAAGGAAGGGAAGGTGGAAAGTGTAGAATAATAAAGTGGAAATCCAGCACATCAGTCATACCATGTCACAAGCTGCTGATATGAGTTGTTTGTCAGATGTTGGTACGTACAGAACTCCTCTCCCATTCTTCACTGTAACTAGATACTGCTCTGCCTGTTCCACACCACATGACTGCTGATACCAGCAACGGAGATCAGTGAGTCTGTGAGAAACCGCACCAGATAGTGATGAGTGAGTGAGTGAGTGAACGAGCACACAAGTGAGTGAGTGAGCACACAAGTGAGTGAGTGAAGATGCACAAGTGAGTGAACAATAATTAAGTATTTGAATGAGTGCTAATTAGAAAATGAGAACTCTTACGTGCTATCATCAGAAATATCGAATGAGTGAACATCACCAGTTGACATGCAAACCACTTCAACTTCCTACAAAAGAAAAATGTATAGATCACTGAGTTTTACTCAGTGATCTAAATTAAGTTAGTCACATGCAGATACCTTGAGGCCTGGTTAGGACGAGGAAGAGAGTTGGAATAAACAGGTTGAGTAGCTGAGAGGAATACACACAATGACATGATACCATTACCACACCTACTCACGATCATCTCCCCAGTAGATGTGAATATGCTGCTGGCTCTTATTGCTGGCTGGATGTATCCTGGAATCAAAGACGAGGAAATGTCACAGTACATGTCATGTGTATATGCACTTGCGTGTCAACCAACCCCTCCTTTTCGATAACTGACCATTCAAACATTCCGGGGGCATTGTGGAGAAATGGTCGCTTTAGTGTGAGCAGCTCAAACGCGATCACTCCAAATGACCAGAAATCAACCTGAACAAGACAACAGCACATGCAGCTTGAGTGGGAAAAGAAGGCATACCGTACTTCCATGACCTGTTGACGTGATGATTTCTGGAGCCTAAAAGGACATTTGTACGATAATCTAAGTACATTATTAGTACTTGTACAAACTAGACTATGGTAACAGCACTCTACTCCTAGGGCCGTTTGTACAGTGTCAACCTTGACATAAGTCATTATCTGGTCTATAACAATGATTGTACCTGCCATTGTCCTACAGAGCAGCTGCGTCAGCGTCACAACTGCGCTGGAATGCTGTGCTGTATAAACTAGTACATTTATAAAATATTGGGGGCGAGCCTGAGCTGATTTATGTCCTGCACAATTCAAGAACAATCCATTTTTCTACATATGCACAACAGTAAGCCCTCTGCTCTTGTATTCCAGTTGTCGCTCCACTTGTAGAGCTCTGTGATCAGGTGACTCTGCTGCTCGTTGTCACGGCGCTTCCTGGCAGTACTCTTACCTTGTAGAAGTCGATCCAGGCGTCTCTAGTCTATAAATGCGCAGTCTTGAATCGCGCCACGTGAGGATTACATCATGGGGCGCGGTCAATGTGTACGCGCACGTGACTTCTCGGGAACATAGGGAGGACAAACGCACCACACGGCCAGATACATACAAACATTCCCCGCGGCGTGGGACGCAATGTGGGGCTCGCTCAGGCTCGCCCCAACAAACACGAGGGGCATCACGCTGAGACCACAGAATAGCGGGGCTCTTTCTGCATGCAGCCATGCAAGGCTACAGTAAACTTAGTGGTTCGTTGCAATGGTGCAGAAATTACATGTAATAATTTAACGTTGTTTAGAAAAACGTATAAAAAGATGTTTGGTACAAAATATAATGTCAGTGGTATTTACTATTGTTCATTTTGTCCTCCTCTTCTTCTTCTTCCACTTCCTCAAGTCTCTCAGCTTCCTCTAACCCTTGGATATACAATCCATCCACAGTAGGAGGCAGAACAGAAATAACCCTGAAATTACAACGAGATACATAGATACAACCACAGACACACCCACAGACACACCTCTCCATCATTTCCTTGTTTCTACTGATCTCATTGTCACTCTCTGAAGACACTATTCTCCTGTAAACAGAAAATAGTGAAAAATCATTGTAGCTAGAAAAAGTTGTGTTTTACGCACATGAGGTCTTTTAGGGAACTGACTACCATATCAATAGATTCATCAGTACTGCTACCACTGCAGCTGTAGAGGGTGAGAAAGAGAACGAACGGCAAGCAAGAATCTAGTGTCATATATACCTGATCATTTTCATCAGTTTAGAGACCTCTCGTCCTGCAACCGATGCTATTGAGTCCTGTCTGCTTGCTCTCTTCTTACGGAATGAAGATTCCGCCGCAGACTCACTATCTCGACTACCTTGACTACCCTGACTAGCCTGTAGAACAGTGAAACACTATCTCACTCTGTCTCCTCCCATTCTGTCTTACCCATAGTGGGTGTGGTCTCAGATCAAGATCTCGATCCTCTGATGACTGTTGTACAGACGACTGGCGCGACAAAGATCGAGTAGGCTGGAGACACAACAAAGAATGTGAGAGGATGGTGATAGAGGACATCTTACTGGGTGCTGTATGAGATTCCAGAGTCCTTTTCGTATAACAGAACTAGACTGTGCATGACAAATTCACTAGTTAAAGTTGAGTGCATAGTTAGATAGATACCTTGTTAGTGTCCTCTCTGGTTGTGGATACAGTGCTCATCAGTTGCTTGTACTCATTCAATAAGTGACTCAATTTGAAATACAATGTTAGATAGTTTCTGTACAATTGTGAGATAAAAGTTGATTTTGCGAATGCACTACCAAATTTATGTGAGCATGCTCAAACTTCCTATAATAATTATAGCTCACATTCCATTAAGATGGTCTTTGATCAAGACCTCAGCAGCTGCCATAGAGCTGAGTACTAGATCACACATTGTGCCTTGAGAACTAGAGGCTATGGTAGGAGAGAGAGAGGGAGGGTGGGAGAGAGGGAGGGAGAGAGGGAGGAAGGAAGGGAGGGAGAGAGAGGGAGGGATGGCAGGAAGGAGGGCAGGAGGGAGAGGGTAGAAGGAGAGGGTAATGTGTCAAGTCATTCATCATTCTCACTTTGTTGGTAAAGAGGTACATTTGATCTCTTGTAGATACAGTAATATTCCAATGCTTTATCAACACTGTGAATGCGGAAATGTCATTCAAGTAGTCTAGTATGTAAGCTGAATAATGAACTCACAACTGCTGCTTGAAATTGTTCAAATGTGAAAGGCACTCAGTGTGGTTTCTGAATCGTTCCTCAATGAGGTACAGCACACTCTGTGCGTCCTCATCCCGCTTGCACGCACTCTCGTGACAATCCTTCAATTTCTGTGACAGACAGAAAGGTACACAAATCAGACAAACATTTGTTTCAGTAACTTACTTCGTAGCATTGATCGAGTCTACTTAGTTCATTGATCCACTCGTCACGACTACTAGAGACAGCAAGTGAAGGCAGATCTTTTACTGTGAGTGCAAGAACAAGATATAACTTTACAAGTGCTTTAACAAGCAATACTATAACCTCATAAGGATGATCATGTGTACCACATACCTTGACCACTGTCGTTGAGTCTATCAATGTCTTCATTATGTCTAGAGGAACACACAGTCATAATGACACAAGAGACCGGTAGTAAATCACAAATAATATCATCATACTTTGTGTGTCAAGAATCATTCCAGTGAATTACTAATGCTATACTAAAACACGCGTGTATACAACAGACTGTCGTAACATAAAATGACTAAAGCACTAATGTACATAATGGTACAGATACAATGATCACTACTGTGACAGATTGGGTGTTTTGACCATACACACTACCAGCAGCATTAGTAGACGAGACAACTCAAAAGAAGTAGCAGAGAAGAAATGTCTCGCTGCTGCAGTTGTTTACAAGATATGATATTGATGTTATAACCAAGTACCAGGCATCATATCATAATAACATATTCTGTAATAATTATTACGATAATGAGAATTTTTGCATGAAAATTACATATTGCATGTGACAGCTACACTAAGCTTTTTCGGTGATAGGTACAGAGCTGTCACACCTGATGCTTGCAATCATGATAATGCGACAATGAGAACCTAAATGACAATAGTTCCATAGTATCACGATTATCAACCTATCGCACAGCCCTACTACACCAAGTACGATAGTTTTCAACAAAATTCAAATGTTTTTTTTTATTTGTCGTAAAGGAAAAATTAATGTCATTTTACCAGTTATAGTAATCATCTGAATCATCATACATAGTTATATTATTGTCTGCTTGATAAGGTATTCTTTTAACTAAGATTATTTCGACTATTGAAAGTCCCTTTTCTTGTCTTGCAGCATTCAAATTATCAAATTTGTCCTTTTCACTAGCTTTGGTAGTGTATATTGTTTTCAGTCTAGGATTGGTTCTCAGTAACTCAAGAATCAGTTGTCTTCTTCTAGTTTTATTAGCACCAACTTTAAGTGATTTCAGTAAAACATTCGATTCGAGTCCCTCAGTAATGCATTCTACATCACTATCATTTATAGTGACTCCACAAAGATTCAAATGAAGTTGGTCGTTGTTGTGGTCAAAAACACAGCAACTCTCTGCCCATGAAGAATCGGAAAGATCAAGATATCTCAGTGTCTAGTTTACTTGAAGAACTTTAGACAAACAAATAGCGATTTCTGAATCCATAGCAAAGAATATATCTGTATGGTGTAATCTTAATTCAGCCAAAGCACTATTTTGTTGTAAGCCTTCAAAAATGCACCCACTATTACTAGAAGATATACGAGTATCTGAAAGATTGAGATGTACAAGACACTTGTTTACCTTTAGCATTGTAGCGAGGGACCTAGCGGTGGTTGGATCTGTAGCTGTTATATTCGTACGACTCAGATCTAAATAAATTAAAGTAGTATTGTGTTGAAGACCTTCAAAGATGAAGCAAGCACCTTTGTCTGTGATAGTATCATTCCATGAAAGATCAAGATGAGTAAGTGACTTGTTCACTTGAAGCATCTTCATGAGGCATCTAGCAGTGTCAATATTACTAGTTCCTAAACTGGTATTACTAAGACTCAAATGAGTTAGAGTAGTATTGTGTTGAAGACCTTTAAAGATACGACAAGCGCTTGACTTCAAGAAAGAGTTACTTGAGAGACGAAGATGAGTTAAAGATTTGTTCTTTTGTAGCATTTTAGTGAGAGATCGTGCAGTGTCCAGATATTTTGCTCTTATACCTGTCTCTTCTAAACTTAATTGACTAATATTAGTATTACACTGAAGACCTTCAAAGATGCAGCAAGCGCCTTGGTCTGTGATAGTATCATTCCATGAAAGATCAAGATGAGTAAGTGACTTGTTCACTTGAAGCATCTTCATGAGGCATCTAGCAGTGTCAATATTACTAGTTGCTAAACTGGTATTTCTAAGACTCAAGTGAGTCAGAGTAGTATTGTGTTGAAGACCTTTAAAGATACGACAAGCGCTTGTCTTCATGAAAGAGTTACGTGAGAGATCAAGATGAGTTAAAGATTTTTTAATTTGTAGTATTCTAGTGAGAGATTGCACAGTGTCCATATCAGTAGCTCTTATGCCTGTATCCATTAGATTCAAGTGAGTAAGACTAGTATTATATTGAAGACCTTTAAAGATACAGCGAGCTCCTGAGTCTGATAATTCACTGTTCCTTGAAAGGTTAAGATGAGTAAGTGACTTATTCATGTGAAGCATTTTAGTGAGAGCAGAGCCACTTGGTTCAGTATATCGCAGTTCCATCCTAGGTAGCCAGAGTTTAGTAAGAGAGGAATTTGTCTGCAGTGCTTCTGCGATGTATAACAAACCATCTTCATCTTCTTGCTGAATGTCACCATCACTTAACTCTAGTATGTTAATGGCTGAAGATTGTTTAAGATGGGATGCTAAAAGTTTTGCTTCTTCGGCATTTATATACTTGGGTTCAATTTCGTCATGATCATAGTCATCATAGTCATGTTGGTCATCATAGTCATGTGGGTCATCATAGTCATGTGGGTCATCATAGTCATGTGGGTCATCATAGTCATGTGGGTCATCATAGTCATGTGGGTCATCATAGTCATGTGGGTCATCATAGTCATGTGGGTCATCATAGTCATGTGGGTCATCATAGTCATGTGGGTCATCATAGTCATGTGGGTCATCATAGTCATGTGGATCATCATAGTCATGTGGATCATCATAGTCATGTGGATCATGAGGGTCATTATGATACTGTGATAATGCTAGTACTAGTTTTCGAGACATAGTACCATCTGTAGATGATCCTCCAATAGGATACTTGGAGAGCTCACTGAGCAGTAATTTCAAGTTAGCACAAGAAATATTATCTTTAATTGAAAGATACACATATGGTTCATTAGCAGAAGATGAAGACAATAGTGAAGTTACGTAGTAGCCAATTGCCAAATAATCTGTTGGAACTCTGAAAGAATAACTTATGAAAATATGTGTTTGAAGCTCTGGACCTACTAGCTGACATAATGACGGCTGTTGGGCTTCAAAGAAGCAGTACAGCAAAGGCATGAGTTTCTGAAGGCTTATCATTCTCTGTTGATAAGAAGAGATGAATCCTTGTATCTCAGGATTGGCTAGTTTAGTAAAGCCACTATAGTAACGAAGCACAGCTTTAAAACGATCTTCATTTTTTATCAATTTCTCAAATATTTTGACTTGTTCAGAAGGACTCATTAATGAAATATGATAGGCAGCAAGAAGCTCTTGAACAGAAAGATGAAGAAAATGATACGAGAGAGATTTACTAGTAAGAGTGAGTCCTTCAACTACTTGAAGGAGTCCTAAAGATGGAAGATCAGTCGGCAGATGATGTGATTGCAAATCATTAGAGTAGAAGACAATTTTATTCTGCATCAATCCTTCATATGCTAATGAGCTAAGATTCTTCAAGTTAGACATGATGTCATCAGGAAGGTCATCGAATGAGAGTAAATCAGGTAAACTAGTGTCAGGTTTATGCGTTTTATGTTCTCGGACTATGCAGCAGAGTACAAGAGAATGGAAAAGCTCATGGAGGGTGGTAGGTAAGGCTCCCTTAGTGTTATATATATGTACCAGTATAGCTGCATGTAGAGGTACATAGCAACAACTCTCTATAACTGGGTGCTTGTCAAGATGACTAACAAGTTCCTGAATGTGATCACTGTTGTCATTCAAAGCTTTCTTAATGAAGTCATAGATCTGTTGTTGGGTGAATCCCAGGATCTCCACTCGTCGATCAGCTATTTGGAGTAGGTTTCCTGAAGATGGTCGAGAGGTGACAATAACAGTGCTTAAATGAAGAGAGAGCATTTGAGGCTGCCGAATTATTATTGAAACTAGCGAGTTGTTCATTAGTTCAGGTGGAAACTCATCCCATCCATCAAACACAAATAAAGTGTTTCCTCCATCAGTAGCTTGTAGTTGAGTGGCTATACTATTAGCCATTTCTATAGTACGAGCAGGTATAATGTCGGCCAATGTTTTAGCATTTTGGATTCCTTCGTCTCGTAAGTAAGCCAAAATCACTACATCATATTTTGCTAACCAGGAAGCACCTTGTGCCCATTGATGGCAGATGTGGAGAGCAAGTGTGCTCTTTCCTCCTCCTGGGGCTCCTTCAATAAGAATAGTTCTGGGGTTAGGTCGAAATAAAGGTACTAGATTCAAGTTTTCCTCTTGGGAAGTCTGTTTCAGTAGTGAAGGTGACAATGGTGATGGTGGCGGCGGTGGTGGACAAGCGTCACAATCTTTATATGTGTTAAAAAGTTGATTCAAAGTTATTTTTTCCTCTTGGTTCATGATTTTATCAATTTGTCCATGCTGTGAAAGTTTAACTATCTTCTCCTCTGGTCCAGATCGTAGTCTATGAGCTTGAACAATCGCTAACTGTATAAAGTTACATCGTGGGAGGTAGTCCCAATGTTGAGGAGTCTGGTCGTGAGATAAAGACAAATACAGTGTTCTTAGGTAAGTGATGTTGTCAGAATGAGATGAATCTGCTTTAGTACCCAGCGAATTGCTTGTAATTTCTTCACTCACTTCGTCCGAAGACTCAGAGCTGCTTTTCTCAGCCAGCAGTTCTTGAACTTTTGTTTCAAGATCACAAAGACCACACTTTCTAAAAGCTCGACACAGTCGCTTGTATGTGGCATTTGATCCTTGTTTCTGCTTCCATTTTCTCAGCATTGCTATTTTCTGTGATCTTACAGATCCAACTATTTCATGCTCCTCAGCTTCTGTCAGACCAAGAAATGGCGATACTTCTTTCCATTCTACAATCCAAAGAGCAATTTCAGCTAAATGCTGCTCAGAACACACTTCAGCAAGTGCCATAGAGACAAGAGTTACGAGAAACCAAAGGCAACAAGCTTTCAAAGGGCTAACTAAATTTGTGGTTAACAAAACTATCACATGATCAAGACTAAATCAACATCACTACATTAGTAGAGTTCTGTTTCCTGTTTGTTGTATAGTTTGGAGAGCTCATATTACTAAAGACTCGCCACATTTCAATTATCGTAACTTTTACCGCATTCACACTATGCGCTAAAACAGAACCGAACCGGGCCGGCCCGGTTGCAAATCTCTGACAGTATGAACGCAACTGAACTGAGCTACAACTGAACAGAACTGCACCATCGCGGCATAGGTGGGCCACTTCCAGCACGGTTCGGTTGTGTCGGAACTTTGATCATAAAGTGTGGCCCGGTTCGGTTCGGCCCGGTTCTAACGTGCAGTGTGAACGGGGTATTTGACTCTTATTAGCAATGTACCTATATTTGTACCATAGCACTTGACAGAAGATTCTCCTGACTTTGTAGGTGTCATTTGAAGTACAGAAACTGCATAACCAAACAGTGGAAAGGTATGTTCTAGCAGTAACCAAGCAGCCATATGTTTGATGACACAAACAAAACTATACTCACAAAACCGTTCAATCCACACACTAGGGTAGTGTGACTAACAGAATTTGAGTAGCCTTGTTTAGCCGACATAATGAAAATACATAGTTTCGAAAAACTATCAAGAGCAGAGACACGAAAACTTATTAACACAAAATGGTATAACAAATATAATCTATACCTTGTAATACCCAGAGGTGGTGCACACATGTACTATACTATCAGTGTAGTCACATTATGTTATGGTGCTTAATTATCAGCTACATGTGACTACTGTACAGCTCATAATCTTGCACTATTGACTGTGTATGTACATAGCTAATGTCAGTACATGTGTGTGACATTGATCTGATGTACTCAGTGACTGCTAGTTCCTCATGACACTGTGTGGGTAGCCCTCCTTGATCATGCTCTGAAACCACGCTCTAATTATGTACATTGACCTCCAAAAATTGACCAGTAAGGGACCCAGGACCAGAAAAGCTATCCTAAAACACACGTTGACAACACAGCAACACAAAACTAGCCAAAATATGAACAAGCACTGGTTCACTTATACCGCGTTTACACTACACAAAATAACCGGGCCAGCCCGGCACGGCACGGCACGCCTTAAATTGCCAATGTAAACGTGCTAAAATGCGAGCCGGGCCGTGCCGGGCTGGCCCGGTCTGGTATTGGAAAGCGGGCTGGCCCGGCACGGCACGGCTCGGCACCGCTTTTATGGCTAGTGTAAACGCTAACAACGCGGGCCGGGCCGGGCCAGATTGTTTTTTATCGACCTACAGCCACTGCTATGGTGATATAGGCTTCGCCAATTGAAGAAACAATAATACTCGGTGTGTCTGTCTTGAAAAGGAAAGGACCACGTAAGAGAGGACGCAGCAAAGCGTTCGTTATGCATTGCGTACCTTCAGCATACTGCTGCGTGCCCGTTGTTACTCAATCCATAACATAGCTCTGACAAGAGCTGTACAGAACAAAAATGCAACAATACATGCACCAGCACAGATACAAACTCGCTTCAGCTATCGTTGCTAGGTAGTCGCCATTTTATTCTCCTACGTCACGAAGTCTCCGCCTTTTACAATCGACTTGGCCCGGTAAAATATTGTGCAGTGTAAACGCGTGCAAGAACCGTGCCGGGCCGTGCCGTGTCGTGCTCCCACGGCCCCAGTACAGTGTAAACGCGGTATTACAGTACTGCAGGTAACATGACTAGTTACAATACACTACTATACCAGTATACCAGCAGTAGCAGACTGAGATAAGTAGCATCACATATCTTAGCTACTGCACATTCTGTAGTTCACAAGATATGATATTGTAGTTATACCCAGATCAAGTACGATATAAATTTGATGGTTCAAACTTTTATTATATGTTGTCAAAATGTTCAGTATTTTTACCAGCTATAGTGATCTGAGTCATCATACATAGTAATATCACAGTCTACTTGAGAAGGTATTTTTTCAACCAACATTATGTCGACCATCGGAAGTCCTTTTTCTTGTCTTGCTACATTTAAATCGGCAAATTTGTCCTTTTCACTAGCTTCAGTAGTGTATATTGTTTTCAGTCTGGGATTAGTTTTCAGCAACTCAAGAATCAGTTGACTGCCTTTAGTTTTATCATTACACTCACCACCAATTTCAAGTGATTTTAGCGAACAATTCGATTTGACTCTCTCAGCAATGCACTCTGCATTATTATCATTTATAGTGACTCCAGAAAGATCTAAATAAAATTGTTTATTAGTGTGTCCAAAAACGCAAACACTTTCTGCCAAACTGAAGGGTGAAGGATTTGAAAGATCAAGATATCCCAGTGTCTTGTTTACCTCAAGCATTGTAGCGAGGAAGCTAGCAGTGTTTGGATCTGTAGCTGTTATATTTGTACGACTAAGATTTAAATAGATTAAAGAAGTATTGTGTTGAAGACCATCAAAGATGCAGCAAGCACCTTGGTCTGAGATAGTATTATTCTTTGAAAGATCAAGATGAGTAAGTGACTTGTTCACTTGAAGCATCTTAGTGAGGCATCTAGCAGAGTCAATATTACTAGTTGCTAAACTGGTATTTCTAAGACTCAAGTGTGTTAGAGTAGTATTGTGTTGAAGACCTTTAAAGATACAGCAAGCGCATGTCTTCATGAAAGAGTTACGTGAGAGATCAAGATGAGTTAAAGATTTGTTAATTTGTAGCATTTTAGTGAGAGATTGCGCAGTGTCCAGATCCGTAGCTCTTATGCCTGTATCCATTAGATTCAAGTGAGTAAGACTAGTATTATATTGAAGACCTTTAAAGATGCAGCAAGCTCCTGAGTCTGATAATTCGCTGTTTCTTGAAAGGTTAAGATGAGTAAGTGACTTGTTCATGTGAAGCATTTTAGTGAGAGCAGAGCCACTTGGTTCAGTATATCGCAGTTCCATCCTAGGTAGCCAGAGTTTAGTAAGAGAGGAATTTGTCTGCAATGCTTCTGCGATGTATAACAAACCATCTTCATCTTCTTGCTGAATGTCACCATCACTTAACTCTAGTATGTTAATTGCTGAAGATTGCTTAAGATGAAACGCTAAAATTTTTGCTTGTTCAGAAGTTAATAACTTGGGTTCATCATAGTCAAATTCGTCATGATCATAGTCATGTTGGTCATCATAGTCATGTTGGTCATCATAGTCATGTTGGTCATCATAGTCACGTTGGTCATCATAGTCACGTTGATCATCATAGTCACGTTGGTCATCATAGTCACGTTGATCATCATAGTCATGTTGGTCATCATAGTCATATTGGTCATCATAGTCATATTGGTCATCATAGTCATGTTGGTCATCATAGTCATGTTGGTCATCATAGTCATGTGGATCATCATAGTCATGTTGGTCATCATAGTCATGTTGGTCATCATAGTCATGTTGGTCATCATCGGCATACCAGTCATAATGATACCGTAAAAATGATAATACTAGTTTTCGAGACATATTACCATCTGTAGGTGATCCTCCAATAGGATGCTTGGAGAGCTCACTGAGCAGTAATTTCAAGTTACCACAAGTAATATCCTCATCAATTGAAAGATACACATATGGTTCATTAGCAGTAGATGAAGACAATAGTGAAGTTACGTAGTAGCCAATTGCCAAAAAATCCATTGGAACTGGAAATGAATCTAATAATATTATGTCAATATGTGTTTTAAGCTCTGAATCTACTAGCTGGCATAATGACGGTTGTTGGGCTTCAAAGAAGCAGTGTAACAAAGGCAGGAGATTCAGAAGGCTAGAAATGTTTTTCTGATAGGAAGAGATGAATTCTTGTATCTCTGGATTTGCCAGTTTAGTAAAGCCACTATAGTAACGAAGCACAGCTTTAAAACGATCTTCATTTTTTATCAATTCCTCAAATATTTTGACTTGTTCAGAAGAACTCATTAATGAAATATGATAGGCAGCGAGAAGCTCTTGAACAGAAAGATGAAGAAAATTATACGAGAGAGATTTACTAGTAAGAGTGAGCCCTTCAACTTTTTGAAGGAGTCCTAAAGATGGAAGATCAGTCGGCAGATGATGTGATTGCAAGTCATTAGAGTAGAAGACAATTTTATTCTGCATCAATCCTTCATATGCTAACAAGCTAAGATTCTTCAAGTTAGACATGATGTCATCAGGAAGGTCATCGAATGAGAGTAAATCAGGTAAACTAGTGTCAGGTTTATGCGTTTTATGTTCTCGGACTATGCAGCAGAGTACAAGAGAACGGAAAAGCTCATGGAGGGTGGTAGGTAAGGCTCCCTTAGTAGTGTTATATATATGTACCAGTATAGCTGCATGTAGAGGTACATAGCAACAACCTTCTATAACTGGATGCTTGTCAAGATGACTAACAAGTTTCTGAATGTGATCACTGTTGGCATTCAAAGCTTTCCCAATGAACTTACGGATCTGTTGTTGGGTGAATCCCAGGATCTCCACTCGTCGATCTACTATTTCGAGCAGGTTTCCTGAAGATGGTCGAGAGGTGACAATAACAGTGCTTAAATGAAGAGAGAGCTTTTGAGGCTGTCGAATTATTGTTGAGACTAGTGAGTTGTCCATTAGTTCAGGTGGAAACTCATCCCATCCATCAAACACAAATAAAGTGTTTTCTCCATCAGTAGCTTGCAGTTGAGTGGCTATACTATTAGCCATTTCTATAGTACGAGCAGGTATAATGTCGGCCAATGTTTTAGCATTTTGGATTCCTTCCTCTCTAAAGTAAGCCAAAATCACTACATCAAATTTCGCTAACCAGGAAGCACCTTGTGCCCATTGATGGCAGATATGGAGAGAAAGTGTGCTCTTTCCTCCTCCTGGGGCTCCTTCAATAAGAATAGTTCTGGGGTTAGGTAGTACTAAAGATAGTAGATCCAAGCTTTCCAATGGATCATCTTGGGATGTCAGTAAAGGTGACAATGGTGATGATGGCGGAGGTGGTGGACAATCGTCACAATCTATATGTGTGTTAAAAAGTTGATTCAAAGTTACTTTCTCCTCTTGGCTCATGATTTTATCAATTTGTCCATGCTGTGAAAGTTTAACTATTTTCTCCTCTGATCCAGATCGTAGTTTTTGAGCTCGAGCAATTGTTAACTGTATAAAGTTACATCGTGGGAGGTAGGTCCAATGTTGAGGAGTCTGGCTGTGGGATAAAGACCTGTAACGTACTCTTAGGTAGTCGACATGAGATGTATTTGAGTGCATTGATTTAGAACCCAGTGTAGTATCTTCATCTGAAGAGCTGCTGTTCTCGGCCAGCAGTTCTTTGACTTTTGTTTCAAGATCACAAAGACCGCACTTTCTAAAAGCTCGACACAGTCGCTTGTATGTGGCCTTTGATCCTTGTTTCTGCTTCCATAATCTCAGCATTGCTATCTTCTGTGATCTTACAGATCCAACTATTTCATGCTCCTCAGCTTCTGTCAGACCAAGAAATGGCGACACCTCTTTCCATTCTACAATCCAAAGAGCAATTTCAGCTAAATGCTGCTCAGAACACACTTCAGTAAGTGCCATAGAGACAAGAGCTACGCATAAGATAGAAACCAAAGAGCCAGGCCACAAGCTATGATAAGCGCTGACTAACTTTATTCATAACCAGTGGTTAACAAAATCATCACGTGCTCAAGACTAACTACATTTGTAGAGTTCTGTTGTGGATACTACAGCGGTTTTATTACTCCTTGCAACAGCCACAAAAGCGTAAAGCGTCATCCGTGCCTTATTTGGAAGGTATTATTACATTGCGTGATTTAGATTGAACACGGTTCACGCTCTACGCTTCGCGCTCTACGTGTGCAAGATGTAATAGAACCGCTGTACACACACTGACAGGCTCATAATTGTGTGATTGCTTAGGGTCGCCACATTTCATTTATCGTAAAGTTAACCACTATAATTTAGCAATGTCATAGCACTTGACAGAAGACTCTTCTGACTTTGTAGGTATCATTTTGGAGTACACAAATTGCATACACAATAGAAAGCTATTTTGATTTTTCTAGCAACAGCCGTTTTTATGACACACAAAAATATACCGACAAAAAAAGTTTACCACATACTCAGGGTGAAATTGGATTCTAGAAAGTGACGAACCGAATTTGAGTAACCTTGCTTAGCCGACATAATAAATATGAAGATGAGAATACAAAAAACAAGAAAACTTACTGTAAACACAAGATGGTATAGCAAATAGAATCCATACCTTGTAATACCCAGAGGTGGTGCGTACATGTACTAAACTATCATAGCCTCATCCCCACCTCCCAAAGCTGAGGTGGAGCCTGGGGACGAGGCTATAAACTATCAGTGTATAACCACATTATGCCCAAACATACTCCTCTTACAGTGTATAGTATAATAGTGCTAATGTACATGTGTGTGTTGTTACATTGATCTGATGTACTCAGTGACTGCTAATGCCTCGTGACACTGTGTGGTTAGCCCTCCTTGACCACGCTCTGAGAACAAACGAATCTCTCTGTGCATCTGTTCCATCTCACAACTGAGGGACATGAGAAGAGGAAGATCAAGTTAGAGGAAACGGAGAGATGAAAGATAATCAAGAGAGGGAAGCAAGATGATGTAACTAATAGATACTCACCGAATTGCACTATGACCATCATAAAGTCGCTGAAAAGAACACCATTGCTCTCTTAGTTGAAAGAATGCCTGAGCATATACTGAAAGAAGATCCTGAATAGAGAATACAATGACAGAACAATACTACTACACTGTAAAATAATAATATGACTCACGAATTCATTGATGCCTTGATCTCCATTACGAACTAGTGAGAGAAGGAAAAGAAGAATAGTCACACAACTGGGTTACGGGCTTAGTGTGTAATAAACTTCAATATTTTTACTGTGAGTACAAAATTTATGCAAAATTTAGGGAACAGGTCTATACTTACTAAGTTCATCTACACGAGGGCAAACAGACGAGGGAACAAGTTTGAAAGACGGATCCAGGATATCAGTGAACATGTAGAACCTGCCCACACTACCTTCCTACAGAGAGGAAGAGAGAGAGAGAGAGGAATAAAGAGTAGAAAGGAAGGAAGGGAAGGTGGAAAGTGTAGAATAATAAAGTGGAAATTCAGCACATCAGTCATACCATGTCACAAGCTGCTGATATCAGTTGTGTGTCAGATGTTGGTACGTACAGAACTCCTCTCCCATTCTTCACTGTAACTAGATACTGCTCTGCCTGTTCCACACCACATGACTGCTGATACCAGCAACGAAGATCAGTGAGTCTGTGAGAAACCGCACCAGATAGTGAGTGAGTGCACAAGTGAGTGAACAATAATTGAGTAAGTTAAATAAATGATTGAGTGCTAATTGAGAATGATTGAGTGCTAAATGAGAACTCTTACGTGCTATCATCAGAAATATCGAATGAGTGAACCTCACCAGTTGACATGCAAACCACTTCAACTTCCTACAAAAAGAAAAATGTATAGATCACTGAGTTTAACCGGTATAACTCACCTTGGCTTGCAGTAGTTTGTCCATTTCCAGTAAGCAGGGAGCCTCTTCGTCATGGATGTGGTCAGCCACACCTCCTCTGTAAGCAGGATCATACGAGAGAGCCATCTGCAACCACTTTGTCAATTTATCAGACAGCGGCCTGTATAAACAATGATGCATGTAATACCTGACTAAACCAATCATTATTGTTTACAGACTAGGCCTAGCAACAGCAATAACACCTTAGCACTGGTACACACAAACCCACTAGAAGTATTCATCAACACAAAGGCTTCCTTGTCTATGGATTCTTGTTTATGTGTTTTATAACCTAGCACCAATATTGAATAAGCACCATTATTGTATTACTGGTAACTGAGTAAACTGACATTCATCTTTGCTAGAGACAGAAATTAAGTTAGTCACATGCAGATACCTTGAGGCCTGGTTAGGACGAGGAAGAGAGTTGGAATAAACTGGTTGAGTAGCTGAGAGGAATACACACAATGACATGATACCATTACCATACCCACTCACGATCATCTCCCCAGTAGATGTGAATATGCTGCTGGCTCTTATTGCTGGCTGGATGTATCCTGGAATCAAAGATGAGGAAATGTCTCAGTACATGACATTTGTATATGCACTTGCGTGCCAACCAACCCCTCCTTTTTGATAACTGACCATTCAAACATTCCGGGGGCATTGTGGAGAAATGGTCGCTTTAGTGTGAGCAGCTCAAACGCGATCACTCCAAATGACCAGAAATCAACCTGAAAAAGACAACAGCACATGCAGCTTGAGTGGGAAAAGAAGACATACCGTACTTCCATGACCTGTTGACGTGATGATTTCTGGAGCCTAAAGGACATTTGTATGATAATCTAAGTACACTATTAGTACTTGTACAAACTAGACTATGGTAACAGCACTCTACTCCTAGGGCCGTTTGTACAGTGTCCTACAGAGCTGCTGCGTCAGCGTCACAACTGCGCTGGAATGCTGTGCTGTATAAACTAGTACATTTATAAAAAAAATACTGGGGGCGAGCCTGAGCTGATTTATGTCCTGCACAATTCAAGAACAATCCATTTTTCTACATATGCACAACAGTAAGCCCTCTGCTCTTGTATTCCAGTTGTCGCTCCACTTGTAGAGCTCTGTGATCAGGTGACTCTGCTGCTCGTTGTCACGGCGCTTCCTGGCAGTACTCTTACCTTGTAGCTAGAAGTCGCAGTCTTGAATCGCGCCACGTGAGGATTACATCATGGGGCGCGGTCAATGTGTACGCGCACGTGACTTCTCGGGAACATAGGGAGGACAAACGCACCACACGGCCAGATACATACAAACATTCCCCGCGGCGTGGGACGCACATCACCATCAATGTGGGGCTCGCTCAGGCTCGCCCCAACAAACACGAGGGGCATCACGCTGAAACCACAGAATAGCGGGGCTCTTTCAGATTCTGCATGCAGCCATGCAAGGCTACAGTAAACTTAGTGGTTCGTTGCAATATGGTGCAGAAATTACATGTAATAATTTAACGTTGTTTAGAAAAAACGTATAAAAAGATGTTTGGTACAAAATATAATGTCAGTGGTATTTACTATTGTTCATTTTGTCCTCCTCTTCTTCTTCTTCTTCTTCCACTTCCTCAAGTCTCTCCGCTTCCTCTAACCCTTGGATATACAATCCATCCACAGTAGGAGGCAGAACAGAAATAACCCTGAAATGACAACGAGAAGTGCAATTGCATAGACACACCCACAGACACACCTCTCCATCATTTCCTTGTTTCTACTGATCTCATTGTCACTCTCTGAAGACACTATTCTCCTGTAAACAGACAATAGTGAAAAATCATTGTAGCTAGAAAAAGTTGTGTTTTACGCACATGAGGTCTTTTAGGGAACTGACTACCATATCAATAGATTCATCAGTACTGCTACCACTGTAGCTGTAGAGGGTGAGAAAGAGAATGAACGGCAAGAAAGAATCTATTGTCATATATACCTGATCATTTTCATTAGTTTAGAGACCTCTCGTCCTGCAACTGATGCTATAGAGTCCTGTCTGCTTGCTCTCTTCTTACGGAATGAAGATTCCGCCGCAGGCTCACTATCTCGACTACCTTGACTACCCTGACTAGCCTGTAGAACAGTGAAACACTATCTCTCTCTGTCTCCTCCCATTCTGTCTTACCCATAGTGGGTGTGGTCTCAGATCAAGATCTCGATCCTCTGATGACTGTTGTACAGACGACTGGCGGGACAAAGATCGAGTAGGCTGGAGACACAACAAAGAATGTGAGAGGATGGTGATAGAGGACATCTTACTGGGTGCTGTATGAGATTCCAGAGTCCTTTTCGTATAACAGAACTAGACTGTTCATGACAAATTCACTAGTCAGTGTTGAGTGCATAGTTAGACATACCTTGTTAGCGTCCTCTCTGGTTGTGGATACAGTGCTCATCAGTTGCTTGTACTCATTCAATAAGTGACTCAATTTGAAATATAATGTCAGATAGTTTCTATACAATAGTGAGGTAAAAGTTGATTTCGCGAATGCACTACCAAATTTATGTAAGCATGCTCAAATTTCCTATAATAATTATAGCTCACATTCCATTAAGATGGTCTTTGATCAAGACCTCAGCAGCTGCCATAGAGCTGAGTACTAGATCACACATTGTGCCTTGAGAACTAGAGGCTATGGTAGGAGAGAGAGAGAGAGGGGGAGGTAGAGAGAGAGAGGGTAGGAGGGAGGGGAGGGAGCGAGGGTAGGAGGGAGGGGAGGGAGAGAGGGGAGAGAGAGAGGGTGGGCAGGAGGGAGGGCAGGAGGAAGGGTAGGAGGGATAGAGGAAGGGAGGGCAGGAGGAAGGGTAGGAGGGATAGAGGAAGGGAGAGAGGGCAGGAGGAAGGATAGAGGGTAGAAGGAGAGAGTAATGTGTCAAGTCATTCATCATTCTCACTGTGTTGATAAAGAGGTACATTCGATCTCTTGTAGATACAGTAATATTCCAATGCTTTATCAACACTGTGAATGAGGAAATGTCATTCAAGTAGTCTAGCATGTAAGTTGAATAATGAACTCACAACTGCTGCTTGAAATTGCTCAAATGTGAAAGGCACTCAGTGTGGTTTCTGAATCGTTCCTCAATGAGGTATAGCACACTCTGTGCGTCTTCATCCCGCTTGCACGCACTCTCGTGACAATCCTTCAATTTCTGTGACAGACAGAAAGGTGCACAAATCAGACAAACATTATGTTATAGTAACTTACTTCATAGCATTGATCGAGTCTACTTAGTTCATTGATCCACTCGTCACGACTACTAGAGACAGCAAGTGAAGGCAGATCTTTTACTGTGAGTGCAAGAATAAGATATAACTTCACAAGTGCTTTAACAAACATTCTCAAGCAATACTGTAACTTCATAAGGATGATCATGTGTACAACATACCTTGACCACTGTCGTTGAGTCTATCAATGTCTTCAGCATGTCTAGAGGAACACACAAAAGACCGATAGTAACATCATAAATAACATCATCATACTTTGTGTGTCAAGAATCATTCCAGTGAATTATTAATGCTATCCTAAATCACGCATGTATACAACAATGTGACACAGCAGACTGTTGTAACATAAAATGAGCTAGAGAGTGGACCAGTACTACTGCACATAATGGTACAGATACAATGATCACTACTGTGACAGATTGGGTGTTTTGACCATACACACTACCAGCAGCATTAGTAGACGAGACAACTCAAAGAAGTAGCGGAGAAGAAATGTCTCGCTACTTCAGGATATGATATTGTTGTTATAACCAAGTACTAGGCATGTAAAATCATGGAAAATCATATCACAATAACATATCTGTAATAATTATCACGATAATTAGAATTTTTCCATAAAAGTTATGTACCAACACATACAGCATGTGACAGCCACACTAAGCTTTTTCGGTGATAGGTTTTAATCCATACTGTCACACCTGTCACAATACCATGCAATGTGTGTAATTGACCTAATAAAGTGTAAAATTGCAGAGATTTTGCATGATGCTTGCAATCACGATATTGCGATAATGTAAACCTAAATGACAATAGTTCCACAGTATCATGACCTATCGTGATTATTGCACAGCCCTACTACAGCAAGTACAATAGTTTTCATCAAATGTTTTTTATTTGTCGTAAAGGAAAAATTAATGACATTTTACCAGTTATAGTAATCTAAATCATCATCTGAATCATCAAACGTGGTAATATTATTGTCTGCTTGATAAGGTATTCTTTTAACCAAGACAATTTCGACCAACGGAAGTCCCTTTTCTTGTCTTGCAGCATTTGAATCATCTAACATGGCCTTTTCACTAGCTTCAGTAGTGTATATATATATTGTTTTCAGTCTGGGATTAGTTTTCAGTAACTCTAGAACGAGTTCAAATCCTTTACCACCATCAACTTTAAGTGATTTCAGTAAAACATTCGATTTGAGTCCCTCAGTAATGCATTCTACATCACTATCATTTATAGTGACTCCACGAAGATTCAAATGAAGTTGTTCGTTGTCGTGGTCGAAAACACAGCAACTCTCTGCCGATACGGAATTGGAAAGATCAAGATATCTCAGTGTCTTGTTTACTTGAAGAATTTTAGACAAACGAATTGCAGTTTCTGAATCCATAGCAAAGATTTCAATTTCTTTATGGAGTAATATTAATTCAGCCAAAGCACTATTTTGTTGTAAGCCTTCAAAAATGCACCCAATATTACTAGAAGATATATGAGTATATGAAAGATCGAGATGTACAAGACACTTGTTTACTTTTAGCATTGTAGCGAGGGACCTAGCAGTGTTTGGATCTGTAGCTGTTATATTCGTATTACTCAGATCTAAATAAATTAAAGAAGTGTTGTGTTGAAGACCTTCAAAGATGTAGCAAGCACCTGAGTCTGTGATAGTATTATTCCCTGAAAGATCAAGATGAGTAAGTGACTTGTTCACTTGAAGCATCTTAGTGAGGCATCTAGCAGTGTCAATATTACTAGTTGCTAAACTGGTATTTCTAAGACTCAAGTGAGTTAGAGTAGTATTGTGTTGAAGACCTTTAAAGATGCAGCAAGCACCTTGGTCTGCGATAGTATTATTCTCTGAAAGATCAAGATGAATAAGTGACTTGTTCACTTGAAGCATCTTAGTGAGGCATCTAGCAGTGTCAATATTACTATTTGCTAAACTGGTATTTCTAAGACTCAAGTGAGTTAGAGTAGTATTGTGTTGAAGACCTTTAAAGATGCAGCAAGCACCTTGGTCTGCGATAGTATTATTCTCTGAAAGATCAAGATGAATAAGTGACTTGTTCACTTGAAGCATCTTAGTGAGACATCTAGCAGTGTCAATATTACTAGTTGCTAAACTGGTATTTCTAAGACTCAAGTGAGTTAGAGTAGTATTGTGTTGAAGACCTTTAAAGATACGACAAGCTCTTGACTTCAAGAAAGAGTCACACGAAACATCAAGATGAGTTAAAGATTTGTTCATTAGTAGCATTTTAGTGAGAGATCGTGCAGTGTCCAGATATTTTGCTCTTACACCTGTCTTCCTTAGATTCAAGTGAGTAAGATTAGTATTATATTGAAGACCTTCAAAGATGCAGCAAGCGCCTGAGTCTGAGATAGTATCATTTCCTGAAAGATCAAGATGAGTAAGTGACTTGTTAACTTGAAGCATCTTATTTAGCCGTCTAGCAGTGTCAATATTACTAGTTGCTAAACTGGTATTGCTAAGACTCAAGTGAGTTAGAGTAGTATTGTGTTGAAGACCTTTAAAGATGCAGCAAGCTCTTGACTTCAAGAAAGAGTTGTACGAGAGATCAAGATGTGTTAAAGATTTGTTATTTCGTAGCATTTTAGTGAGAGATTGCGCAGTGTCCAGATCCGTAGCTCTTATGCCTGTCTTCATTAGATTCAAGTGAGTAAGACTAGTATTATATTGAAGACCTTTAAAAATGCAGCAAGCTCCTGAGTCTGATAATTTGCTGTTTCTTGAAAGGTTAAGATGAGTAAGTGACTTGTTCATGGTAAGCATTTTAGTGAGAGCAGAGCCACTTGGTTCAGTGTACTGCAGTTGCATTTCAGATAGCCACAGTTTAGTAAGAGAGGAATTTGTCTGCAGTGCTTCTGCAATGTATAACAAACCATCTTCATCTTCTTGCTGAATGTCACCATCGCTTAACTCTAGTATGTTAATTGCTGAAGATTGTTTAAGATGAAATGCTAAAACTTTTGCATCTTCGGCAGTTATTAGCTTGAGTCTAGGCCAAGGGTCATCATAATCATCATACTGGTCATCATCATATGGCTCATTATTTTCATATCGGTCATCATCATTGTCATACGGTTCATCATCATTGTCATACGGGTCATCATCACTTTCATATCGGTCATCATCACTTTCATATCGGTCATCATAATCGTCATATCGGTCATCATAATCGTCATATCGGTCATCATAATCGTCCTATCGGTCATCATAATCGTCATATCGGTGATCATAATCGTCATATGGGTCATCATAGTCATGTGGTTCATCAATGTCATAAGGGTCATCATAATTATGACACTTTGAAAATACTAGTACTAGTTTTCGAGACATAGTACCATCTGTAGGTGATCCTCCAATAGGATGCTTGGAGAGCTCACTGAGCAGTAATTTCAAGTTAGCACAAGCAATGCCATCTTCAATTGAAAGATACACATATGGTTCATCAGCAGAAGATGAAGACAATAGCGAAGTTACGTAGTAGCCAATTGCCAAAAAATCTGTTGGAACTCTGAATAAATCACTTATGCAAATATATGTTTGAAGCTCTGAACCTACTAGCTGGCATAATGACGGCTGTTGGGCTTCAAAGAAGCAGTACAGCAAAGGCATGAGTTTCTGAAGGCGTCTCGTTCTCTGTTGATAGGAAGAGATGAATTCTTGTATCTCTGGATTGGCTAGTTTAGTAAAGCCACTATAGTAACGAAGCACAGCTTTAAAACGATCTTCATTTTTTATCAATTTCTCAAATATTTTGGCTTGTTCAGAAGGATTCATTAATGAAATATGATAGGCAGCAAGAAGCTCTTGAACAGAAAGGTGAAGAAAATGATACGAGAGAGATTTACTGGTAAGAGTGAGCCCTTCAACTTTTTGAAGGAGTCCTAAAGATGGAAGATCAATCAGCAGATGATACGATTGCAAGTCCTCAGAATTAAAAACAATTTTATCCTGCATCAATCCTTCATATGCTAATAAGCTAAGATTCCTCAAGTTAGACATAATGTCATCAGGAAGGTCATCAAGTGAATCAGATAAACTAGTGTCATGTTCATGTGTTGCCAGTTCTCGAGCAATGCAGCAGAGTACAAGAGAACAGAAAAGCTCATGGAGGGTGGTAGGCAGAGCTCCCTTCTTGGTGTTATATATATGTACCAGTATGGCTGCATGTAGAGGTACATAGCAACAACCTTCTATAACTGGATGCTTGTCAAGATGACTAACAAGTTTCTGAATGTGATCCCTGTTGCCATCCAAAGCTTCCTTAATAAAGTCATGAATCTGTTGTTGGGTGAATCCCAGGATCTCCACTCGTCGATCTGCTATTTGGAGCAGGTTTCCTGAAGATGGTCGAGAGGTGACAACAACAGTGCTTAAATGAAGAGAGAGTCTTTGAGGCTGTCGAATTATTGTTGAAACTAGCGATTTCTTCATTAGTTCAGGTGGAAACTCATCCCATCCATCAAACACAAATAAAGTGTTTCTTCCAGCAGTAGCTTGTAGTTGAGTGGCTATACTATTAGCCATTTCTGAAGTAGTGGAACGAGCAGGTATAATGTCGGCCAATGTTTTAGCATTTTGGATTCCTTCGTCTCGTAAGTAAGCCAAAATCACTACATCATATTTTGCTAACCAGGAAGCACCTTGTGCCCATTGATGGCAGATGTGGAGAGCAAGTGTGCTCTTTCCTCCTCCTGGGGCTCCTTCAATAAGAATAATTCTGGGGTTAGGTCGAAATAAAGGTTGGGATGTCTGTTTCAATAGTGAAGGTGACAATGGTGATAATGGCGGCCGTGGTGGACAATCGTCACAATGTTTATGTGCGTTAAAAAGTTGATTCAAAGTAAAGTTTTCCTCTTGGCTCATAATTTTATCAATTTGTCTTTGCTGTGAAAGTTTAACTATTTCCTCTTCTGGTCTTTGAGCTTGAACAATCGCTAACTGTATAAAGTTACATCGTGGGAGGTAGTCCCAATGTTGAGGAGTCTGGTCATGAGATAAAGACATATACAGTGTTCTTAGGTAAGTGATGTTGTCAGAATGAGCTGAATCTGCTTTAGTACCCAGCGGATTGCTTGTAGTCTCTTCACTCACTTCGTCCGAAGACTCAGAGCTGCTTTTCTCAGCCAGCAGTTCTTTGACTTTTTTTTTAAGATCACAAAGACCACACTTTCTAAAAACTCGACACAGTCGCTTGTATGTGGCCTTTGATCCTTTTTTCTGCTTCCATTTTCTCAGCATTGCTATCTTCTGTGTTCTTACAGATCCAACTATTTCATGCTCCTCAGCTTCTGTCAGACCAAGAAATGGTGATACCTCTTTCCATTCTACAATCGAAAGAGCAATTTCAGCTAAATGCTCCTCAGAACACACTTCATTCTCAGAACACACTTTAGCAAGTGCCATAGAGACAGTGCAAGCAAAGGCTACGAAAGAAACCAGTAATTTGTTGCAAAAGGGCGAGGCACAAACTTTGAAAAGGGATAACTAATATTCATGATCTGTGGTTACCAAACTATGTGCTTATCACGTGCTCAACTAGAGCTCTGACCCTAGGTGGTATATAGTCTGCAGAGTTCTGACCCTAGGTGGTATATAGTCTGCAGAGCTCTGACCCTAGGTGGTATATAGTCTGCAGAGTTCTGACCCTAGGTGGTATATAGCCTGCAGAGCTCTAACCCTAGGTGGTATATAGTCTGCAGAGCTCTGACCCTAGGTGGTATATAGTCTGCAGAGCTCAGACACTAGGTGGTATATAGTCTGCAGAGCTCTGACCCTAGGTGGTATAATATAGTCTGACCCTAGGTGGTATATAGTCTGCAGACCTCTGACCCTAGGTGGTATATAGTCTGCAGAGCTCTGACCCTAGGTGGTATATAGTCTGCAGAGCTCTGACCCTATAGGTGGTATATAGTCTGCAGAGCTCTGACCCTAGGTGGTATATAGTCTGCAGAGCTCTGACCCTAGGTGGTATATAGTCTGCAGAGCTCTGACCCTAGGTGGCATATAGTCTGCAGAGCTCTGACCCTAGGTGGTATATAGTCTGACCCTAGGTGGTATATAGTCTGCAGAGCTCTGCAATTTCAGCTAAATACTGCTCAGAATACACTTCATTTTCAGCTAGCACCATAGAGACAAGAGCTATGAGAAAAAAGTGTTGAAAGGGCTAACTAAATTTGTGGTTAACAAAACTATCATGAGCTCAAGACTAAATCAACATTACTACATTAGCAGAGTTCTGATGAACACATTTCCTGTTTGTTGCATAGTTTGCAGAGCTCTGTTGCAGAATGCAAATGTGCTCACACACTGACAGGCTCATAATTGCTAAAGGCTCGCCACACTTCAATAATCGTAACTTTGACTCTTATTAGCAATGTGCCTATATTTGTACCATAGCACTTGACAGAAGATTCTCCTGACTTTGTAGGTGTCATTTGAAGTACAGAAATTGCATAACCAAACAGTGGAAAGGTATTTTCTAGCAGTAAGCAAGCAGCCCTATGTTTGATGACACAAACAAAACAATACCCACAAAACCGTTCAATCCACACACTAGGGCAGAGTGACTAACAGAATTTGAGTAGCCTTGTTTAGCCGACATAATGAAAATATATAGTTTCGAAAAACAATCGAGAGAAGAGACACGAAAACTTATTAACACAAAATGGTATAACAAATATAATTTATACCTTGTAATACCCAGAGGTGGTGCACACATGTACTATACTATCAGTGTAGTCACATTATGTTATGGTGCTTAATTATCAGCTACATGTGACTACTGTACAGCTCATAATCTGTACATAGCTAATGTCAGTACATGTGTGTGACATTGATCTGATGTACTCAGTGACTGCTAGTTCCTCATGACACTGTGTGGTTAGCCCTCCTTGATCATGCTCTGAAACCACGCTCTAATTTATTATGTACATTGACCTCCAAAAATTGACCAGTAAGGGACCCAGGACCAGAAAAGCTATCCTAAAACACACATTGACAACACAGCAACACAAAACTAGCCAAAATATGAACAAGCACTGGTTCACTTACAGTACTGCAGGTAACATGACTAGTTACAATACACTACTATACCAGCAGTAGCAGACTGAGATAAGTAGCATCACATATCTTAGCTACTGCACATTCTGTAGTTCACAAGATATGATATTGTAGTTATACCCAGATCAAGTATGATATAAATTTGATGGTTCAAACTTTTATTACCTGTCGACAAATGATCATTTTACCAGCTATAGTAATCTGGATCAGAATCATCATACATGGTAATATCATAGTCTACTTGAGAAGGTATTTCTTCAACCAACATTATTTCGACCATTGGAAGTCCCTTTTCTTGTCTTGCTGCATTTAAAGCGGCACATTTGTCCTTTTCACTAGCTTCAGTAGTGTATATTGTTTTCAGTCTGGGATTAGTTTTCAGTAACTCAAGAATTAGTTGACTGCCATTTTGTATAACCCCCCCAAAAAAAACTTGTACCGATTTTAAGCGTTTGTAGAGAAGTATTTGATTTGAGTCCCTCAGCAATATGCTCAGCATCACTGTCATTTCTAGTAGCTCCACATAGATTCAAATGAAGTTGAGCAGCACCTTCAAAAATACAGTAACTCACTGGTGTCGACATAATCCATGGAAAACTAAGATATTTAAGTGTCCTGTTTACTCCTAAAAACTACTTGGAGGGAAAACTTCATCTGTTCCGTATAATATTAATTCAGCCAAAGTAACATTCTGTTGTAAACCTTCAAAAATGCAACAAACAATATTTGACATGTTTTCAATTGAAAGTTGAAGATGTACTAGAGATTTGTTTTTCTGCAGCATCGTTGTTAAAGACCTAGCAGTGTCTGGATCTGTCTCTGTTACATTTGTACGACAAAGATTTAAATAGATTAAAGAAGTATTGTGTTGAAGACCTTCAAAGATGCAGCAAGCGCCTGAGTCTGTGATAGTATTATATCCTGAAAGATCAAGATGAGTAAGTGACTTGTTCACTTGAAGCATCTTCATGAGGCATCTAGCAGTGTCAATATTACTAGTTGCTAAACTGGTATTTCTAAGACTCAAGTGAGTCAGAGTAGTATTGTCTTGAAGACCTTTAAATATATGACAAGCACTTGACTTCAAGAAAGAGCTGTACGAGAGATCAAGATGAGTTAAAGATTTGTTCATTTGTAGCATTTTAGTGAGAGATCGTGCAGTGTCCAGATCTGTAGCTCCTATGCCTGTCTCCGATAGATTCAAGTGAGTAAGACTAGTATTATATTTAAGACCTTCAAAAATGCAGCAAGCTCCTGAGTCTGATAATTCACTGTTCCTTGAAAGGTTAAGATGAGTAAGTGTCTTATTCATGTGAAGCATTTTAGTGAGAGCAGAGCCACTTGGTTCAGTATATCGCAGTTGCATCTCAGGTAGCCAGAGTTTAGTAACAGAGGAATTTGTCTGCAGTGCTTCTGCAATGTATAACAAACCATCTTCATCTTCTTGCAGAATGTCACAATAACTTAAATTTAATATGTTAATGGCTGAAGATCGTTTAAGATGAAATGCTAAAATTTTTGCTTTTTCGGTAGTTTTTAACTTGGGTTCATATAGGGCATCAGAATCATACCGGTCATCATTTTGATATGAGTCATAAATTGTTTCATATGGGTTATAACTGTCTTGCGGATCATCATAGTCATCACATATCTTAGCTACTGCACATTCTGTAGTTCACAAGATATGATATTGTAGTTATACCCATATCAAGTACGATATAAATTTGATGGTTCAAACTTTTATTATCTGTTGTCAAAATGATCATTTTACCAGCTATAGTGATCTGAATAATCATGCATGGTAATATCATAGTCTACTTGAGAAGGTATTTTTTCAACCAACATTATGTCGACCATCGGAAGTTCCTTTTCTTGTCTTGCTGCATTTAAATCGGCATATCTGTCCTTTTCACTAGCTTCAGTAGTGTATATTGTTTTCAGTCTGGGATTAGTTTTCAGTAACTCAAGACTGCCATTTTTTATAACCTCCCAAAAAAAACTTGCACCGATTTTAAGCGTTTGTAGAGAAGTATTTGATTTGAGTCCCTCAGCAATATGCTCAGCATCACTGTCATTTATAGTAACTCCACATAGATTCAAATGAAGTTCAGCACCTTCAAAAATACAGTAACTCACTGCTGTCGACAAAATCCATGGAAAACTAAGATATTTAAGTGTCTTGTTTACTTCGAGCATTTTAGACAAATAATTAGCAGTTTTTGAATTCAAAGAAAAACTACTTCGAGAAAGAACTCCATCTGTTTGGCATAATATTAATTCAGCCAAAGTAACATTCTGTTGTAAACCTTCAAAAATGCACCAAACAATATTTGATATGCTTTCACTTTTAAGTTCAAGATGTACAAGAGATTTGTTTTTCTGCAGCATTGTTGTTAAAGACCTAGCAGTGTTTGGATCTGTAGCTGTTACATTTGTACGATTTAGATTTAAATAGATTAAAGAAGTATTGTGTTGAAGACCATCGAAGATGTAGCAAGCGCCTGGGTCTGTGATAGTATTATTTCCCGAAAGATCAAGATGAGTAAGTGACTTGTTCACTTGAAGCATCTTCATGAGGCATCTAGCAGTGTCAATATTACTAGTTGCTAAACTGGCATAGCTGAGATCCAAGTGAGTTAGAGTAGTATTGTGTTGAAGACCTTCAAAGATACAGCAAGCGCTTGTCTTCAAGAAAGAGTTATGTGAGAGATAAAGATGAGTTAAAGATTTGTTCATTAGTAGCATTTTAGTGAGAGATTGCGCAGTGTCCAGATCTGTAGCTCTTACGCCTGTCTCTATTAGATTCAAGTAAGTAAGATTAGTATTATATTGAAGACCTTTAAAAATGCAGCAAGCTCCTGAGTCTGATAATTTGCTGTTCATTGAAAGGTTAAGATGAGCAAGTGTCTTATTCATGTGAAGCATTTTAGTGAGAGCAGAGCCACTTGATTCAGTATATCGCAGTTTTATCTCAGTTAGCCAGAGTTTAGTAACAGAGGAATTTGTCTGTAGTGCTTCTGCAATGTATAACAGACCATCTTCATCTTCTTGCTGAATGTCAATCTTGCGTACCTCTAGTATGTTAATGGCTGAAGATTGTTTAAGATGAAATGCTAAAATTTTTGCTTTTTCAGCAGTTATTAACTTGGGTTCATATAGGCCATCACAATTATACCGGTCATCATTTTCATATGGGTCATCATTGTCTTGCGGATCATCATAGTCATAAGGGTCATCATAATTATGATACTGTGATAATACTAGTACTAGTTTTCGAGACATAGTAGGTGATCCTCCAATAGGATGCTTCAGAGGAGGTTGGCCACGCGTCATCGATCATCATTTCTACGTATGCAATGCGTAGGCCGAGTTCATGTGACCGCACAGGCCGGACGTAATTCCAACATGAATAACTTAAATTAATAGACTTTTTCGAACCTTTTCGAACCTCATGAATTTATTAATATTAGACGAATTTGCTGATTTGCAACTAGTTGGAGGCGCAGGACAGAGTGAAACTGTTTGCAAGCGTTCAAGAAGTTGTTAACCGACCAAAAGAAGGTCGTATTTCAGGAGGCTTGGCTCGGCTTGGCCGTTTTGGTTGCCACACTGTGAAACATTGGGAAGAAGCAGAAGATGGTCTACGGTGAACACGAGCGCCGAAGGAACGCTGTGAGCATTTGAAACAGCATAAGAGCTTGCCAACATTATTGTAGGGCCGCTTATAACAGTCGTACAGCATATTGAGCACAGCCTACCGCCAGTCAAGGCTACAGCATTCAATCACTGCTAGCAGCAGTTCTACATCACTCGTGGACAGCCTCGTGTACATTTGGTCTCCATTCGCACAGCACTGACTGTAGCTGGACTGCCAGCAAGCTCTGCTGCAGCATCGGTGGGCGGGGCTCTTTGCTATTTCAATGTCATGTGATCGTGCGTGTAAGTATGACGCGTGGCCAACCTCCTCTGAGGATGCTTGCAGAGCTCACTGAGCAGTAATTTCAAGTTAGCACAAGTAATATACTCATCAATTGAAAGATACACATACAGTTCATCATCAGTAGATGAAGACAATAGTGAAGTTACGTAGTAGCCAATTGCCAAAAAATCTGTTGGAACTCTGAATAAATCACTTATGTAAATATGTGTTTGAAGCTTTGAACCTACTAGCTGGCATAATGACGGCTGTTGGGCTTCAAAGAAGCAGTACAGCAAAGGCAGGAGATTCTGAAGGCTTATCATTCTCTGTTGATAGGAAGAGATGAATTCTTGTATCTCTAGATTGGCTAGTTTAGTAAAGCCACTATAGTAACGAAGCACAGCTTTAAAACGATCTTCATTTCTTATCAGTTCCTCAAATATTTTGACTTGTTCAGAAGGATTCATTAATGAAATATGATAGGCAGCAAGAAGCTCTTGAACAGAAAGATGAAGAAAATTATACGAGAGAGATCTACTAATAAGAGTGAGTCCTTCAACTTTTTGAAGGAGTCCTAAAGATGGAAGATCAATCGGCAGATGATACGATTGCAAGTCCTCAGAGTTGAAGACAATTTTATTCCGCATCAATCCTTTATATGCTAATGAGCTAAGATTCCTCAAGTTAGACATGATGTCATCAGGAAGGTCATCGAGTGAATCAGATAAACTTGTGTCATGTTCATGTGTTGCCAGTTCTCGAGCAATGCAGCAGAGTACAAGAGAACAGAAAAGCTCATGGAGGGTGGTAGGTAAGGCTCCCTTAGTGTTAAATATATGTACCAGTATGGCTGCATGTAGAGGTACATAGCAACAACCTTCTATAACTGGATGCTTGTCAAGATGACTAGCAAGTTTCTGAATGTGATCACTGTTGCCATCCAAAGCTTTCTTAATAAAGTCATGAATCTGTTGTTGGGTGAATCCCAGGATAACCACTCGTCGATCTGCTATTTGGAGCAGGTTTCCTGAAGATGGTCGAGAGGTGACAATAACAGTGCTTAAATGAAGAGAGAGCCTTTGAGGCTGTCGAATTATTGTTGAAACTAGCGAGTTGTTCATTAGATCAGGTGGAAACTCATCCCATCCATCAAACACAAATAAAGTGTTTATTCCAGCAGTAGCTTGTAGTTGAGTGGCTATACTATTAGCCATTTCTAAAGTAGTAGTACGAGCAGGTATAATGTCGGCCAAAGTTTTAGCATTTTGGATTCCTTTATCTCGTAAGTAAGCCAAAATCACTACATCATATTTCGCTAACCAGGAAGCACCTTGTGCCCATTGATGGCAGATATGGAGAGCAAGTGTGCTCTTTCCTCCTCCTGGGGCTCCTTCGATAAGAATAGTTCTGGGGTTAGGTCAAAATAAAGATATTAGATTCAAGTGTTCCAATGGATCATCTTGGGATGTCTGTTTCAATAGTGAAGGTGACAATGGTGATGGCGGCGGAGGTGGTGGACAATCGTCGCAATCTATATGTGTGTTAAAAAGTTGATTCAAAGTTATTTTTTCCTCTTGGCTCATGATTGTATCAATTTGTCCATGCTGTGAAAGTTTAACTATCTTCTCCTCTGGTCCAAATCGTAGTCTTTGAGCTTGAACAATCGCTAACTGTATAAAGTTACATCGTGGAAGGTAGTCCCAATGTTGAGGAGTCTGGTCGTGAGATAAAGACATATACAGTGTTCTTAGGTAAGTGATGTTGTCAGAATGAGATGAATCTGAGTGTATTGGTTTAGTATCCAGCAAATTGCTTGTAATTTCTTCACTCACTTCGTCCGAAGACTCAGAGCTGCTTTTCTCGGCCAACAGTTCTATGACTTTTGTTTCAAGATCACATAGACCACACTTTCTAAAAGCTCAACACAGTCGCTTGTATGTGGCCTTTGATCCTTGTTTCTGCTTCCATTTTCTCAGCATTGCTATCTTCTGTGATCGTACAGATCCAACTATTTCATGCTCTTCAGCTTCTGTCAGACCAAGAAATGGTGATACTTCTTTCCATTCTACAATCCAAAGAGCAATTTCAGCTAAATGCTGCTCAGAACACACGTCAGCAAGTGCCATAGAGACAAGAGCTATGCATAAGATAGAAACCAAAGGCAACAAGCTCTGAAAGGGTTAACTAACTTTGTGGTTAACAAAACTATCACATGATCCATGACATGATCAAGACTAAATCAACATTACTAGTTCTGTTTCCTGTTTGTTGCATAGTTTGCAGAGCTCTGTTGCAGATTGCAAATGTGCTCACACACTGACAGGCTCATAATTGCTAAAGACTCACCACATTTCAATTATCATAACTTTGACTCTTCTTAGCAATATACCTATATTTGTACCATAGCACTTGACAGAAGATTCTCCTGACTTTGTAGGTGTCATTTGAAATTGCATAACCAAACAGTGGAAAGGTATTTTCTAGCAGTAACCAAGCAGCCATATGTTTGATGACACAAACAAAAATATACCCACAAAACTGTTCAATCCACACACTAGGGTAGAGTGACTAACAGAATTTGAGTAGCCTTGTTTAGCCGACATAATGAAAATACATAGTTTCGAAAAACAATCAAGAGCAGAGACACGTAAACTTATTAACACAAAATAGTATAACAAATAAAATGTATACCTTGTAATACCCAGAGGTGGTGCACACATGTACTATACTATCAGTGTAGTCACTTAATGTTATGGTGCTTAATTATCAGCTACATGTGACTACTGTACAGCTCATAATATTGCACTATTGACTGTGTATGTACATAGCTAATGTCAGTACATGTGTGTGACATTGATCTGATGTACTCAGTGACTGCTAGTTCCTCATGACACTGTGTGGTTAGCCCTACTTGATCATGCTCTGAAACCATGCTCTAATTATGTACATTGACCTCCAAAAATTGACCAGTAAGGGACCCAGAAACAGAAAAGCTATCCTAAAACACATGTTGACAACACAGCAACACAAAACTAGCCAAAATATGAACAAGCACTGGTTCACTTACAGTACTGCAGGTAACATGACTAGTTACAATACACTACTATACCAGCAGTAGCAGACTGAGAGCATCACATATCTTAGCTACTGCACATTCTGTAGTTCACAAGATATGATATTGTAGTTATACCCAGATCAAGTACGATATAAATTTGATGGTTCAAACTTTTATCTGTTGTCAAAATGATCATTTTACCAGCTATAGTGATCTGAATCATCATACATGGTAATATCGTAGTCTACTTGAGAAGGTATTTTTTCAACCAAGATTATTTCGACCATCGGAAGTCCCTTTTCTTGTCTTGCTACATTTAAATCACCAAATTTGTCCTTTTCACTAGCTTCAGTAGTGTATATTGTTTTCAGTCTGGGATTAGTTTTCAGCAACTCAAGAATCAGTAGTTGACTGTCATTAGTTTCATAATAACCACTGGTTTCAAGTGATTTTAGCGAACAATTCGATTCGAGTCCCTCAGCAATGCACTTCGCAATATTATCATCCATAGTGACTCCACAAAGATTCAAATTAAGTTGTTCATTGTTGTGGTCGAAAACACAGCAACTCTTTGCCCAAAAAGAATTGGAAAGATCAAGATATCTCAGTGTCTTGTTTTTAGACAAACCAATAGCAATTTCTGAATCCATAGCAAAGAATTTATGCTGTAATCCAGCCAAAGCACTATTTTGTTGTAAGCCTTCAAAAATGCACCCAGAAGATATATGAGTATATGAAAGATTGAGATGTACAAGACACTTGTTTACTTTTAGCATTGTAGCGAGGGACCTAGCGGTCCTTGGATCTTTAGCTGTTACATTCGTATAACTCAGATTTAAATAAACTAAAGAAGTGTTGTGTTGAAGACCTTCAAAGATGCAGCAAGCGCCTGAGCCTGTGATAGTATCATTTCCTGAAAGATCAAGATGAGTAAGTGACTTGTTCACTTGAAGCATCTTAGTGAGGCATCTAGCAGTGTCAATATTACTAGTTGCTAAACTGGTATCGCTAAGACTCAAGTGAGTAAGAGTAGTATTGTGTTGAAGACCTTCAAAGATGCAGCAAGCACATTGGTCTGTGATATTATCATTTCCTGAAAGATCAAGATGAGTAAGTGACTTGTTCACTTGAAGCATCTTAGTGAGGCATCTAGCAGTGTCAATATTACTAGTTGCTAAACTGGTATATCTAAGACTCAAGTGAGTTAGAGTAGTATTGTGTTGAAGACCTTCAAAGATGCAGCAAGCTCTTGACTTCAAGAAAGAGTTGTTTGAGAGATCAAGATGTGTTAAAGATTTGTTCATTAGTAACATTTTAGTGAGAGATGATTCAGTGTCTAAATCTGTAGCTCTTATACCCGTCCTTTCTAAATTCAAGTGAGTAAGACTAGTATTATATTGAAGACCTTTAAAGATGCAGCAAGCTCCTAAGTCTGATAATTTTCTGTTCATTGAAAGGTAAAGATGAGTAAGTGTCTTATTCATGTGAAGCATTTTAGTGAGAGCAGAGCCACTTGGTTCAGTATATTGCAGTTCCATCCTAGGTAGCCAGAGTTTAGTAACAGAGGAATTTGTCTGCAGTGCTTCTGCGATGTATAACAAACTATCTTCAGGAATGTCACTATCACTGAAATCTAGTATATTAATTGCTGAAGATTGCTTAAGATGAAACGCTAACATTTTTGCTTGTTCAGAAATTAATAACTTGGGTTCATCATGGTAATCATCGTCATGTGGGTCATTATGATACTGTGAAAATGATAGTACTAGCTTTCGAGACATAGTACCATCTGTAGGTGATCCTCCAATAGGATGCTTGGAGAGCTCACTGAGCAGTAATTTCAAGTTAGCACAAGTAATATCGTCTCTAATTGAAAGATACACATATGGTTCATTAGCAGAAGATGAAGACAATAGTGAAGTTACGTAGTAGCCAATTGCCAAAAGATCCATTGGAACTGGAAATGAACCAAATATGTCAATATGTGTTTTAAGCTCTGAATCTACTAGCTGGCATAATGACGGTCGTTGGGCTTCAAAGAAGCAGTGTAGCAAAGGCAGGAGTTTTTGAAGGCTTGAAATTTTATTCTGATAAGAAGAGATGAATTCTTGTATCTCTGGATTGGCTAGTTTTGTAAAGCCACTATAGTAACGAAGCACAGCTTTAAAACGATGTTCATTTCTTATCAATTTCTTAAATATTTTGACTTGTTCAGAAGGACTCTTTAATGAAATATGATAGGCAGCAAGAAGCTCTTGAACAGAAAGATGAAGAAAATTATACGAGAGAGATTTACTAGTAAGAGTGAGACCTTCAACTACTTGAAGGAGTCCTAAAGATGGAAGATCGATCGGCAGATGATATGATTGCAAGTCCTTAGAGTAGAATACAATCTTATTCTGCATCAATCCTTCATATGCTAATGAGCTTAGATTCTTCAAGTTAGACATGATGTCATCAGGAAGGTCATCGAATGAGCATAAATCAGGTAAACTAGTGTCAGGTTTATGTGTTTTATGTTCTCGAGCAATGCAGCAGAGTACAAGAGAATAGAAAAGCTCATGGAGGGTGGTAGGTAGAGCTCCCTTCTTAGTGTTAAATATATGTACCAGTATGGCTGCATGTAGAGGTACATAGCAACAACCTTCTATAACTGGGTGCTTGTCAAGATGACTAACAAGTTTCTGAATGTGATCCCTGTTGCCATCCAAAGCTTTCTTAATAAAGTCATGAATCTGTTGTTGGGTGAATCCCAGGATCTCCACTCGTCGATCTGCTATTTGGAGCAGGTTTCCTGAAGATGGTCGAGAAGTGACAATAACAGTGCTTAAATGAAGATAGAGTTTTTGAGGCTGTCGAATTATTGTTGAAACTAGCGAGTTGTCCATTAGTTCAGGTGGAAACTCATCCCATCCATCAAACACAAATAAAGTGTTTCCTCCATCAGTAGCTTGTAGTTGAGTGGCTATACTATTAGCCATTTCTATAGTATGAGCAGGTATAATGTCGGCCAATGTTTTAGCATTTTGGATTCCTTCGTCTCGTAAGTAAGCCAAGATCACTACGTCATATTTTGCTAACCAGGAAGCACCTTGTGCCCATTGATGGCAGATGTGGAGAGCAAGTGTGCTCTTTCCTCCTCCTGGGGCTCCTTCAATAAGAATAGTTCTGGGGTTAGGTCGATATAAATATAGTAGATCCAAGCCTTCCAATGGATCATCTTGTGATGTCTGTTCCAATAGTGATGTTGACAATGGTGATGATGGCGGTCGTGGTGGACAAGCGTCACAATCTTTGTTAAAAAGTTGATTTAAAATTATTTTCTCCTCTTGGCTCACGATTGTATCAATTTGTCCATGCTGTGAAAGTTGAGCCATATTCTCATCTGGTCCAGATCGTAGTCTTTGAGCTCGAACAATCGCTAATTGTATAAAGTTACATCGTGGGAGGTGGTCCCAATGTTGAGGAGTCTGGCTGTGGGATAAAGATATATAAAGTGTTCTTAGGTAAGTGATGTTGTCAGAATGAGATGAATCTGCTTTAGTACCCAGCGAATTGCTTGTAATTTCTTTACTCCCTTCGTCCGAAGACTCAGAGTCGCTTTTCTCAGCCAGCAGTTCTTTGACTTTTTTTACAAGATCACAAAGACCACCTTTTCTAAAAGCTCGACACAGTCGCTTGTATGTGGCCTTTGATCCTTGTTTCTGCTTCCATTTTCTCAGCATTGCTATCTTCTGTGTTCTTACAGATCCAACTATTTCAATCTCCTCAGCTTCTGTCAGACCAAGAAATGGTGATACCTCTTTCCATTCTACAATCCAAAGAGCAATTTCAGCTAAATGCTGCTCAGAACACACTTCATTCTCAGCAAGTGCCATAGAGACAAGAGCTACGCATAAGATAGTGACCAAAGGCAACAAGGGCTATGTGGTTAACAAAACTATCACATGCTTAAGACTAAATCAACATTACTACATTAGTAGAGTTCTGATGAACTCATTTCCTGTTTGTTGTATAGTCTGCAGAGCTATGATCCTAGGTGGTATATAGTCTGCAGAGCTCTTTGACCCTAGGTGGTATATAGTCTGCAGAGCTCTGACCCTAGGTGGTATATAGTCTGCAGAGCTCTGACCCTAGGTGGTATATAGTCTGCAGAGCTCTGACCCTAGGTGGTATATAGTCTGCAGAGCTATGACCCTAGGTGGTATATAGTCTGCAGAGCTCTGACCCTAGGTGGTATATAGTCTGCAGAGCTCTGACCCTAGGTGGTATATAGTCTGCAGAGCTCTGACCCTAGGTGGTATATAGTCTGCAGAGCTCTGACCCTAGGTGGTATATAGTCTGCAGAGCTCTGACCCTAGGTGGTATATAGTCTGCAGAGCTCTGACCCTAGGTGGTATATAGTCTGCAGAGCTCTGACCCTAGGTGGTATATAGTCTGCAGAGCTCTGACCCTAGGTGGTATATAGTCTGCAGAGCTCTGACCCTAGGTGGTATATAGCCTGCAGAGCTCTGACCCTAGGTGGTATATAGTCTGCAGAGCTCTGACCCTAGGTGGTATATAGTCTGCAGAGCTCTGTTGGTTGCTAACGTACTAACAATTCTGTGTTCACTTAGGCTTACCCATTTCCCTTTGACGAGAAATAATGACCTTGCATACACATGTACATGTATGTCATTCGAAGTATAGATCATTGACTGTATAAAGCTATTTAGCGGTATTTTCCAACAATAAGCAGCTGTGTTTTGATGACACATGCAATACCGACATAATTATCAAGACAAGAAGAAATGGAGGGCTGATCCAATTATTTAAATCTCCTCAGCTTGCGTCAGACCAAGAAATGGTGATACCTCTTTCCATTCCATAATCCAAAGAGCAATTTCAGCTAAATGCTGCTCAGAACACACTTCAGTAAGTGCCATAGAGACAAGAGGTACACGTAAGATAGAAACCAAAGGCAACAAGCTCTGAAAGGGCTAACTAACTTTGTGGTTAACAAAACTATCACATGATCAAGACTAATCAACATATTACTACATTAGTAGAGTTCTGTTTCCTGTTTGTTGCATAGTTTGGAGAGCTCATATTGCTAAAGACTCGATTATCTTAACTTTGACTCAATTAGCAATGTGCCTATATTTGTACTTGACAGAAGATTCTCCTGACTTTGTAGGTGTCATTTGAAGTACAGAAATTGCATAACCAAACAGTGGAAAGGTATTTTCTAGCAGTAAGCAAGCAGCCATATGTTTGATGACACAAACAAAAATATACCCACAAAACCGTTCAATCCACACACTAGGGTAGTGTGACTAACAGAATTTGAGTAGCCTTGTTTAGCCGACATAATGAAAATACATAGTTTTGTAAAAAATCAAGAGCAGAGACACGAAAACTTAATAACACAAAATGGTATAACAAATGTAACTTATACCTTGTAATACCCAGAGGTGGTGCTACTACTATACAGTGCTTAATTATCAGCTACATGTGACTACTGTACAGCTCATAATATTGCACTATTGACTGTGTATGTACATAGCTAATGTCAGTACATGTGTGTGACATTGATCTGATGTACTCAGTGACTGCTAGTTCCTCATGACACTGTGTGGTTAGCCCTTCTTGATCATGCTTTGAAACCACGCTCTAATTATGTACATTGACCTCCAAAAATTGACCAGTAAGGGACCCAGGACCAGAAAAGCTATCCTAAAACACACGTTGACAACACAGCAACACAAAACTAGCCAAAATATGAACAAGCACTGGTTCACTTACAGTACTGCAGGTAACATGACTAGTTACAATACACTACTATACCAGCAGTAGCAGACTGAGATAAGTAGCATCACATATCTTAGCTACTGCACATTCTGTAGTTCACAAGATATGATATTGTAGTTATACCCAGATCAAGTACGATATAAATTTGATGGTTAAACTTTTATTATTTGTTGTCAAACGATCATTTTACCAGCTATAGTCATCTGAATCATCATACATGGTAATATCATAGTCTACGTGAGAAGGTATTCCTTTATCCGACATTATGTCAACCATCGGAAATCCCTTTTCTTGTCTTGCTGCATTTAAATCGGCAAATCTGTCCTTTTCACTAGCTTCAATAGTGTATATTGTTTTCAGTCTGGGATTAGTTTTCAGCAACTCAAGAATTAGTTGACTGCCATTTTTTCTATCATAAAAAAAACCAGGTGCACCGATTTTAAGCGTTTGTAAAGAAGTATTTGATTTGAGTCCCTCAGCAATATGCTCAGCATCACTGTCATTTATAGTAACTCCACATAGATTCAAATGAAGTTGAGCAGCACCTTCAAAAATACAGTAACTCACTGGTATCGACAAACACCGTGAAAAACTAAGATATTTAAGTGTCTTGTTTACTTCGAGCATTTTGGACAAACAATTAGCAGTTTTTGAATCCATAGAAAAGCTACTTCGAGAACGAACTCTATCTGTTTGGTATAAAATTAATTCAGCCAAAGTAACATTCTGTTGTAAACCTTCAAAAATCAAACAAACAAGATTTGAGAAATAAGGAGATCTGTTTTTACTAGTAAGTTCAAGATGTACAAGAGATTTGTTATTCTGCAGCATTGCTGTTAAAGACCTAGCAGTGTTTGGATCAGTACCTGTCACATTTATACAACTAAGATTTAAATAGATTAAAGAAGTATTGTGTTGAAGACCATCGAAGATGCAGCAAGCGCCTGAGTCTGTGATAGTATTATTCTCTGAAAGATCAAGATGAGTAAGTGACTTGTTCACTTGAAGCATCTTAGTGAGGCATCTAGCAGTGTCAATATTACTAGTTGCTAAACTGGTATTTCTAAGACTCAAGTGAGTTAGAGTAGTATTGTGTTGAAGACCTTTAAAGATACAGCAAGCTCTTGACTTCAAGAAAGAGTTGTACGAGAGATCAAGATGAGTTAAAGATTTGTTGATTAGTAGCATTTTAGTGAGAGATCGTGCAGTGTCCAGATATTTTGCTCTTACGACTGTTTTCATTAGATTCAAGTGAGTAAGACTAGTATTATATTGAAGACCTTCAAAGATGCAGCAAGCGTCTGAGTCTGTGATAGTACCATTTCTTGAGAGGTCTAGATGAGTAAGTGACTTGTTCACTTGAAGAATCTTAGTGAGGCATCTAGCAGTGTCAATATTACTAGTTGCTAAACTGGTATTTCTAAGACTCAAGTGAGTTAGAGTAGTATTGTGTTGAAGACCTTTAAAGATGCAGCAAGCTCTTGTCTTCAAGAAAGAGTTATTTGAGAGATCAAGATGAGTTAAAGATTTGTTAATTTGTAGCATTTTAGTGAGAGATTGCGCAGTGTCCAGATTCGTAGCTCTTATGCCTGTTTCCATTAGATTCAAGTGAGTAAGACTTGTATTATATTGAAGACCTTTAAAAATGCAGTGAGCTCCTGAGTCTGATAATTCGATGTTCCTTGAAAGGTTAAGATGAGTAAGTGACTTATTCATGTGAAGCATTTTAGTGAGAGCAGAGCCACTTGGTTCAGTATATTGCAGTTTCATCCTAGGTAGCCAGAGTTTAGTAACAGAGGAATTTGTCTGCAGTGCTTCTGCGATGTATAACAAACCATCTTCATCTTCTTGCTGAATGTCACCATCGCTTACCACTAATACATTAATGGCTGAAGATTGCTTAAGATGAAACGCTAAATTTTTTGCTTCTTCGGCATTTATTAACAAGATTTCATACTGGTTATCATAGTCATGTTGATCATCAATGCCATACGGGTCATAATGATGCCGTGATAATGATAGTGCTAGTTTTCGAGACATAGTACCATCTGTAGGTGATCCTCCAATAGGAAGCTTGGAGAGCTCACTGAGCAGTAATTTCAAGTTAGCACAAGTAATATCATCATCAATTGAAAGATACACATACGGTTCATTAGCAGAAGATGAAGACAATAGTGAAGTTACGTAGTAGCCAATTGCCAAAAAATCTGTTGGAACTTGGAATAAATAACTTACGCAAATACGTGTTTGAAGCTCTGAACCTACTAGTTGGCATAAAGACGGCTGTTGGGCTTCAAAGAAGCAGTACAGCAAAGGCAGGAGATTCTGAAGGCTTGAAATTTTATACTGATAAGAAGAGATGAATTCTCGTATCTCTGGATTGGCTAGTTTTGTAAAGCCACTATAGTAACGAAGCACAGCTTTAAAACGATCCTCATTTTTTATCAATTCCTCAAATATTTTGACTTGTTCAGAATGACTCATTAATGAAATATGATAGGCAGCAAGAAGCTCTTGAACAGAAAGATGAAGAAAATGATACGAGAGAGATTTACTAGTAAGAGTGAGCCCTTCAACTACTTGAAGGAGTCCTAATGATGGAAGATCAGTCGGCAGATGCAAGTCCTCAGAGTTAAAGACAATTTTATTCTGCATCAAGCCTTCATATGCTAATAAGCTAAGATTCCTCAAGTTAGACATGATGTCATCAGGAAGGTCATCGAATGAGAGTAAATCAGGTAAACTATTGTCAGGTTTATGCGTTTTATGTTCTCGGACTATGCAGCAGAGTACAAGAGAACGGAAAAGCTCATGGAGGGTGGTAGGTAAGGCTCCCTTAGTGTTATATATATGTACCAGTATGGCTGCATGTAGAGGTACATAACAACAACCTTCTATAACTGGGTGCTTGTCAAGATGACTAACAAGTTCCTGAATGTGATCGCTGTTGCCATGCAAAGCTCTCTCAATAAACTTACGGATCTGTTGTTGGGTGAATCCCAGGATCTCCACTCGTCGATCTGCTATTTGGAGCAGGTTTCCTGAAGATGGTCGAGAGGTGACAATAACAGTGCTTAAATGAAGAGAGAGCTTTTGAGGCTGTCGAATTATTGTTGAAACTAGCGAGTTGTTCATTAGTTCAGGTGGAAACTCATCCCAACCATCAAACACAAATAAAGTGTTTCCTCCATCAGTAGCTTGTAGTTGAGTGGCTATACCATTAGCCATTTCTATAGTACGAGCAGGTATAATGTCAGCCAATGTTTTAGCATTTTGTATTCCTTCCTCTCTCAAGTAAACCAAAATCACTACATCAAATTTCGCTAACCATGAAGCACCTTGTGCCCATTGATGGCAGATATGGAGAGCAAGTGTGCTCTTTCCTCCTCCTGGGGCTCCTTCAATAAGAATAGTTCTGGGATTAGGTAGTACTAAAGATAGTAGATCCAAGCTTTCCAGTGGATCATCTTGGCTTTTCTGTGAAGGTGACAATGGTGATGATGGTAGTGGTGGACAAGCATCACAATCTATATTTGTTTTAAAAATTTGATTCAAAGTTATTTTTTCTTCTTGGCTCATGATTTTATCAATTTGTCCATGCTGTGAAAGTTTAACTATTTTTTCCTCTGGTCCAGATCGTAGTCTTTGAGCTCGAGCAATTGTTAACTGTATAAAATTACATCGTGGGAGGTAGTCCCAATGTTGAGGAGTCTGGCTGTGGGATAAAGACCTGTACCGTACTCTTAGGTAGTCAACATGAGATGTATTTGAGTGCATTGATTTAGAACCCAGTGTAGTCTCTTCATCTGAAGAGCTGCTATTCTCGGCCAGCAATCTTATGACTTTTTCTTCAAGATCAAGTTTACCACATCTTCTAAAACCTCGACACAATCGCTTGTATGTGGCCTTTGATCCTTGTTTTTGCTTCCATAATCTCAGCATTGCTATCTTCTGTGATCTTACAGAATGGGGAGCTGATCCAATTATTTCAATTTCCTCAGCTTGTGTCAAACCAAGAAATGGTGATACCTCTTTCCATTCTATAATCCAAAGAGCAATTTCAGCTAAATGCTGCTCAGAACACACTTCATTCTTAGCTAGTGCCATAGATCAGGAGCGCATAAGGAGAAAGACCAATCCCGCATCCAAACGTAAACTTCAATTCTGTATAAGGAAGTTTTGTGCATGCGGCCACACCCAGCCAACGGGCAGCTTTTACGTCATGAACAGATTTTTACCAACAGCATGCAAAGAAGGTTGTGGCCTTGTTGCACGTAAGACAGCAGCAAACAGGAGCTTGTTACTTGTAAACAGCACGATCAAGTATGCTGGACTGCACCCGTTGTGTGCTATGGTGTGCTTGTAGAAAGGCCGCGCCCACGATCCACGTGGTTTTAAGGGACTACACGGCGAACTATAGAAACGGCTCGATTTGCGTGCTGTTTTTTCTGCCTCACCATCTAGTACTTCACAGCGACCTTACCAACTGCTGGGCGGTCCTAGGGTGGAGCTAGAGGGCCGAGGGACCCAAATGTTTTACGACATAGTCTTTCTTTAATTTAAAGGTAGCAACCAGGGTGGGTGGGAGGGGGGAGGGCGGGCAAGCGGAGCGGGTGAACTTTGCCTACCTCTGGCGCCACAAATGACCTTGCTGCGTTCTTAGCTGACCTCTGTAGCTCAATTCTTGTGCAAACCACGAAACTAATTAAATATTCGCGGCCTTGTGACTGACAGACTGAACACTTTACGCAAAAACGCATGCATACGTTTGCTCACCACGAGCCATTCAGTTCACAAATCCATTTTGGTGGGCGTGGCTTCTCCGCTCATTGAATAAAATTTTAACTCTTTCTACAGTGTTTGCTCCGCCCACAAGCAGATTTGTGAGTTTCTTTGATGATAACTGTCTTTGACCACGCTTTGTTTGCCCGAAGAAACTGAAATTTTCGTCATTCTGATGTTCGAAGTGTAGTCCCTTAATCAAGAATCTAACACACAGTTACAAGAAAATAGGGATAAGTGAAGGTACAGACCTTTCCATGTTGCTTGACAGCAGAAATTGTCAAATGGGCGTTGGCTAACTATGACTGTTCTAGGCCAACGCCCATTTCACAATCTCTGCTGTCAAGCAACTTGCCAAGGTCATAGTTGAGAGCAAAAAATAGTTCAATCTGAAAACAAGAGTTCAATAGAACACATACCCTAGTGAGCTATGCAATGTGCAGAAATTAATGTGAATGATGTGACTTCAGTTGTGTGGCACACCCACATACCAGAATGTTCTAATCGGCGATGTTGCTAATACGAATACATGGCCATAGCACGCGACAGGAGACTATCTCGACTTCGCAGGCATCTTTCAAAGAATAATTATTCAACAACCAAGCTGTTGGGGGCTATTTCATGACAATCTTCGAGCAGTAAGGCAGTAAACAGCCGCGTTTTTTTGTACACACATTGACCAACTCTCCCCTCAGTGAGGGCAAGGTCTACAATAGTGTTCTGGTGGTTGGTATTCCTTGAAGAGGATCGAGATCCACGGAGGTACGTGATGGTTGAACAAAGCAAAGAAGCATCTAATTAATCTGATGACCGAGTGATAAGGCTGGCTGGTTTCTCAGCTATCATTGAGGATATTCTTTTGAAAACCATTAAACAACTGATACTGTTGGACCAATGCCACCCAGAGTATTAAAAACCAGGGGAGTAAAGCTGCCTCTGGTCATAACGTCGCCTCTTCTCTAGTTCCTGTTTCCTGTAACAGGTCAGCAACGGTTGATGTTGGTGCAAGGGATTAAAAACTCTGACGTCAAAGAATGTGCGTTGTCTGTCATATGGGACCTGAAGTTCATAGCAGCAACATCCAAGCATGCTCCGTCATCGCGATTTGCAGATCTCAGGGACAGGATAAGGGTTGGAGGGGTGGTTCAACTTGAACATCCGAGCAAACTTCCCGCAATAAATTAAATTGGAAGTGATATCTCGCAGCTCGTTGTGTCGCATGATAGTGTATCCACCGTGTGAGCAGCTGAGGCAGTGATCCACTGTGAATGGTTTGCCACAAACACAGCTAGTAGGGAGTACATTTGGCTCTCATTTGTATCTTAAGCAGAGGGCATCCCTGAACAAGGATTTATGCAGATGGGAATTGTGCTCCTCGATTGGAAGTACCGACAGCCAACTCGAGGCCCCTTTTCAGATGCACACTCCATTTGTCTCCAGAGGTCATGGGGTAGTTTCTCTTTCAGCTGATTTGTGTGTTCTCTCGCACTTCTAGAGTTTAAACCAGATACCTCAGAAAGCAGGCCTGATTGGGCTGAATGGATGTTAGAATAGGGTAAGTCAAGACACCCAACAAGACCAGTAGAGGGGCGATACAAACTGAGGCCTGAAATCTACTAAATAGATGGTAGCAATTGAGCGTACAGTCTTTAGTGACCACCGTGCAGCCTATCCAGACGATTTTGTTCCCTGTAACCAGCTGCAAGAGACGCTATCGACTCTGACTACTTTGCTGGGCATGCACTAAACTACCTACATCACTCTCCTTGCTCTGCTGGTAGTGAACGTCATCACTAATGAGCAGCGGAGTTTACGTTTGGATAAATTACAGCTCAACGCTCCTTCTCCTTATGCGCTCCTCATAGATTCAAGAGCTACGCATACGGTAGAAACCAACACTATAAGCTATATCATTGTCATGGTCACTTGACACGTGACTCTCCTGGTGTCATTTGAAGTACACAAATTGCATACACAATAAAAAGCTATTTTGATTTTTCTAGCAACAGCCGTTTTTTATGACACAAAATATACCGACAGAAACCGTTTACCACATACTCAGGGTGAAATTGCAATCTAGAAAGTGACTAACCGAATTTGAGTAACCTTATTTAGCCGACATAGTGAACATGAAGAACAGAATACAACAAAACAAGAAAACTTACTGTAAACACAAGATGGTATAGCAAATAGAATCTATACCTTGTAATACCCAGAGGTACTGCATACATACATGTACTAAACTATCAGTATAGCTATTTTATGTTATTAGCCTAACATACTCCTCTTACTGTGTATAGTGTAAAAGTGCTAATGTACATGTGTGTGTTACATTGATCTGATGTACTCAGTGACTGCTAATGCCTCGTGACACTGTGTGGTTAGTCCTCCTCGACCACGCTCTGAGAACAAACGAATCTCTCTGTGCATCTGTTCCATCTCACAACTGAGGGACGTGAGAAGAGGAAGATCAAGTTAGAGGAAATGGAGAGATGAAAGATAATCAAGAGAAGGAAGCAAGATGATGTAACTAATAGATACTTACCGAATTGCACTATGACCATCATAAAGTCGCTGAAAAGAACTCCATTGCTCTCTTAGTTGAAAGAATGCCTGAGCATACACTGAAAGAAGATCCTGAATAGAGAATACAATGACAGAATAATACTACTATACTGTAAAATAATATGACTCACAAATTCATTGATGCCTTGATCTCCATTACGAACTAGTGAGAGAAGGAAAAGAAGAATTTGAGAATTAAAAGTCACACAACTGAGTTACTGGCTTAGTGTGTAATATTTTTACTGTAAGTACAAAATTTATGCAAAATTTAGGGTACAGGTCTATACTTACTAAGTTCATCTACACGAGGACAAACAGACGAGGGAACAAGTTTGAAAGACGGGTCCAGGATATCAGTGAACATGTAGAACCTGCCCACACTACCTTCCTATACAGAGAGGAAGAGAGAGAGAGAGGAATAAAGAGTAGAAAGGAAGGAAGGGAAGGTGCAAAGTAAAGTGGAAATTCAGCACATCAGTCATACCATGTCACAAGCTGCTGATATGAGTTGTTTGTCAGATGTTGGTACGTACAGAACTCCTCTCCCATTCTTCATTGTAACTAGATACTGCTCTGCCTGTTCCACACCACATGACTGCTGATACCAGCAACGAAGATCAGTGAGTCTGTGAGAAACCGCACCAGATAGTGAGTGAGTGAGTGAGTGAACAAGTGAGTGAAGATGCACAAGTGAGTGAACAATAATTAAGTATTTGAATGAGTGCTAATTAGAAAATGAGAACTCTTACGTGCTATCATCAGAAATATCGAACGAATGAACCTCACCAGTTGACATGCAAACCACTTCAACTTCCTACAAAGGAAACATGTACAAATCACTGAGTTTTACCGGTATAACTCACCTTGGCTTGCAGTAGTTTGTCCATTTCCAGTAAGCAGGGAGCTTCTTCGTCATGGATGTGATCAGCCACACCTCCTCTGTAAGCAGGATCATACGAGAGAGCCATCTGCAACCACTTTGTCAATTTCTCAGACAGCGGCCTGTATAAACAATGATGCATGTAATACAATTTGATGCCTGACTAATAAAGCTAAACCAATCATTATTGTTTACAGACTATGCCTAGCAACAGCAATAACACCTTAGCATTGACACGCACAAACCCACTAGAAATATTCATCAACACAAAGGCTTCCTTGTCTATGGATTCTTGTATATGTGTTTTATAACCTAGCACCAATATTGAATAAGCACCATTATTGTATTAAGTAACTGAGTAAACTGACATTCGTCTTTGCTAGAGACAGAAATTATGTTAGTCACATGCAGATACCTTGAGGCCTGGTTGGGATGAGGAAGAGAGTTGGAATAAACTGGTTGAGTAGCTGAGAGGAATACACACACAATGACATGATACCATTACCACACCCACTCACGATCATCTCCCCAGTATATGTGAATATGCTGCTGGCTCTTATTGCTGGCTGGCTGTATCCTGGAATCAAAGACGAGGAAATGTCTCAGTACATGACATGTGTATATGCACTTGCGTGCCAACCAACCCCTCCTTTTTGATAACTGACCATTCAAACATTCCGAGGGCATTGTGGAGGAATGGTCGCCTCAGTGTGAGCAGCTCAAACGCGATCACTCCAAATGACCAGAAATCAACCTGAACAAGACAACAGCACATGCAGCTTGAGTTGGAAAAGAAGGCATACCGTACTTCCATGACCTGTTGACGTGATGATTTCTGGAGCCTAAAAGGACATTTGTATGATAATCTAAGTACATTATTAGTACTTGTATAAACTAGACTATGGTAACAGCACTCTACTCCTAGGGCCGTTTATACAGTGTCAACCATGCTACTATCTGGTCTAACAATGATTGTGCCCATCATACTATACTCACAAACCTACACAAACCTCACATTCTAACAGGTGGTGCATTACACACCAAGGCACTCTATTGTATCAATTGCTAGTTCAAAATTATTCTTGTAGTGACAACACGGTACAATAGCTAATATGGAACCAACACCTATAGGAGACTGAATGACTGGATGCAACACACTTTGTAGTTGTATAGAGATTGGTTCTATTAGGTCACATGACTCACCACATACTGAGGCGTTCCAACCATTGATTTGCCTTGACTAGAGAGATTGTAGATCTTAGCATAACCAAAGTCTGTCAATTTGTACACAACCTACACACACAGTAAGTACTGTGATAACAACTGTGTGAATGCATGGCAGTGTTATTAAAGTACCTGATCATTGCATCGCTTTATAAGAATATTTTCAGGCTTGAGATCTCTATGTATAATAGAGTTTCCGTGAAGAAATCTCAGACCGCTGTCTGAAGACAGAGAAGAAGAAAGTAAGCAACAGTTTAGAAGAAGCTAAACAAATCACACACGATATGCACTCGACAGTTTATCAAGCTTATCTTTGGCTTCTAAATATGTAATAGGTGTATTGCTCATAACAAATGTCATACAAGAGAGGGCATGTTGTGTGTATGTCCCTCACTAATCCCACGCAGTATTCCTCTGATCTGATGCTCAGGCAGTCCACAGCAGTTTTCTGGTTCCCTCAGAAGACCCTGGAAGAGGAAGTCAGAAGGAGATGAACAGAAACTATTGTGAACACTTGTTTATCAACACACACACACATTGACACAACTCAAACTGAAACTGTGAAAAATGCTTCAATACTAAGAGAATCATGATTTTAGTTTCATACAAGAGGAAGACAATGGCTGCACTCACCTTTCTAAGGTCTCCACCATTGCAATACTCCATCCATACATGCATTACATCATCAGCTGGATTATAGCTCATGTCCTAAAAATCAGATCACAATTTATAGCGTGGAAGACCAAAAATGATATTCGTGAGTAAACGGTCTATTTTGAACAGACAATTGCAAATACAATTCTCATTCTCCCAAAATATGACAAAATTCACCACTTTTCATTGATATTATGTAAAACAATTTCCTGCATGAGTGTACAAAACTAATATCTGGGTGTTCTGATGTGATGCTGGACCCCCTCTCCAACTGCTCTCAGGAGAATGCTTAGTTTATCGCACAACCAACACTGAAGACAATGCCCGTGCAGACATAGCAACCTCTGGCTTTTGGTCCTGCTCTCGCCGTTCCTTCTTTGTCAGTCTTTAATCCCTTTGCATCTAGATACTCTAAAACTCAGCTGAAAGCTTGTCATCGGAGAAATGAGTTCGAGAAACGGCGACAAAATGATGAAAGAATCAGGAGAGTCAAGCTTGGTTCATTTACACCCCTTGTTTTACCACAACTGGAGGGATGGGGCAATCAGTTACTCAGTTACTACTTTTTTATAAACGCCTTGCTTCCTGTATATCTGACCATTGTAACAAACCCTACTCGTATGTTCTTAACTGGACCTGTAGTCAACTATCCTTTTCTCTACTACGATCAGCAGTGCTCTGTCTGAGAGGAGCAAGATCTTCCCGCCATCGACCAGTGTTCTCTTCGGCCGCTTCCCTCGAACTTGCTATTGTTGAGGGGAGGCTGTCTATTGACGAACTTAACTTTTATTGTTTTCCTTACTAACATTCCATTATTCTTTTCTTTTACATTTATTTTGACAGTGCTATTTTCTGTTATTGAATTGTTAGTTTCTTTCTTCATATCTGGAGGTCAAAAGTAAGTGACAAGTACTAGCTTGGTGCTAAAGAGCTACTTGGGCCTTTGATTTAAACTCGCTCTTTCGATTTTACAGTTTAGACGACGATGTTCAACAATAAAGACCTCTAATGAATGAGAACCATGTAATATCTCATGTAATGACATAAAATTTTACTAAATGCGTACAACAAATTACTGGTTATGTTACAAAAATTACTGTTGATTACAAAAATTACTACAAAAATTACTCAGTATTGTATATTTTGACAGAACAGTGACAGTGACTCAGGGTCACCGTCTACTAGCATTGGTATTATAAAACCACTTAGACCACAGCTAAGCGATGTTGACCAATCAGGAAGCGTAGCTGCGGGTCTCTATAGCTCATAATGGAATCCCGCCACTGCCACGACCTCATAATGGTATCCCACCACACGGCACAGATTACAGTTTTGTGCGCGGAGTTCTACTGAATAATTTTACAGCGCTCGTGTGTCTTTGTTCGTTGTTTGCGTCGTTTCTGTTTGCTGTTGCTATGGTCTAAATCAGTTAGACAGCGCATCCAAGCGGATCTACGCGGTGTAGAAGCCCTCGCGCCGTTACCATAGCGTCCGAGCGTAGCGAGGACGCTATATAGCAACGGCTCTTGGGCTTCTAAATCGCGTAGATCCTCGGATGCACTGTCTAACTATTATTTGTGACAATAATATAGTCACAGGAAAGATCAGCTTTAGCTTTAATAGCTACCAGGTTCTGTTCCTAATGGTTTCCTTATGACATTACATACCACATGTTAATAAAACCACCCTTAGACCATTATAAAGTGTGCTAGCAGGTATCAATCACTTACCGGAGGGGGGCAAAGTGCTCGGACAAGATTCTCATGGCTGTGCTCCCACATGATCTTGATTTCTTGCTTCATTCTCATCACTATATCACTTCGCTTGGCTGCCTCCATATTCTGTAAAATAAAAGAGAAGTATAATTGTAAATGAACAGGCCGGCATACCGTCAAGCACTCTGATTTCATCTCTTTTAATGCAATCTTACTGTCAGTTTTCTAAGAGAAAAAGGTGAAAGACAGTAGACAGGACATGATATAGCAACAACTACATGTGTAAATACAGACACATGTATATATACTATATATAAATCTACATGATTATACCTTGTTTACAAAGAGGCGTACGCGCCCAAAACTGCCAGCCCCTAGCTCACAATCTTCCTCCCAAGCATGTAACTCCTCTGCGACAGACATATTTACCTTGGCCGTGTCAGTACACTAGACACTGCAGTATAGTAGCCTCGAGTAGCAAGAAGCAAGGCAAGGTGGGCGTGGTCATAAATACTCGGCTACACCCCTATCTTCTAGCCCTCGTTTTACCGCGTTTTACCTCTCTTTGCCCTGCTCAAGCCATAGATATTACAGTAATATCTATGCTCAAGCATACAAGAATGTGTAACATAACAGATGCGGCTGTGTAATTAGCTACTGTGTCGATGTCGTTATTTCAAGGTGATAAACACGTAAAGTAGATCGCTGTACGCCCACGTAATAATAATTGCGATGCCGGCTTGAGCTGATATAAAGAGCGAACTTGCCAAAAAGCGTACATTTCCTCTTCTGGACGGACAAGTATAGTGACTCGCATAGCTAAATTTCTTGAAATAATTATGGTGAGTGCTTTCGATTTGCCTTGTTTTCCAAGTTTCTTCCATGACTAGGCCGGATCGATTACAGACACCGAAAGGGCTGGTTTTAAAAAGGTTTTTGATGAATTTGATGTTAACAAAGACGGCCACATAACCTCGGCGGAGCTGAAGACTGCTCTGAAAAAACTAGGCCAGGATCCAGGTGACGAAGAATTGGCAGAGTTCATCAAGGCTTGTGATACTGACAAAAACGGAACCATCGAATTTAATGAATTTTGTCGCTATCTCGTTGATCTTCGCAGAAAGGTAACGCGCGTGGTATTTGGCTTGTGATGAAAGTAGTGTTCTTGGAATCTTGCCCATGTCAGAGCTACAAGTTTACAAGCACCTTCCTGTTAATATTTTCCAGGTGTTTAATGAAATCGATGCTGACGGTAATGGCTATATCACCCCTGAGGAAGTGGTGACTGGATTCAAGAAGCTCGGTGCGGCAGTGAATATTGATGAGGCCAAAGCTATAGTAAAAGCTGCTGATACTGATGGTGATGGACGGGTCAGCTATGAAGGTAATAACACTTTGCAATGGTGTCCACTTAGATTATCATTCTCACCTCATACCCAATCATTATGTCTTTCGATTTTACACATTAATTATTATGGATTTACACTTTATTTACCTTTTCTTGTAGAATTTGTCAAGGCCATGCAGGATAGACCGTTGATGTAGACTGTATGATGTCAACCAAATAAAGATTACAGACACTTAGAGTCAACTGCATGTGTAAAGTAATAATGCTTAGAAATTATTATAGCAAACTTATCAAAAAATCTCGTTTTATTTAAAACTGTACAACCAGTTGGGCTCCCTGCGTGTGTCCCAATAACTGGAACAAGTAAATTTGGGAGTAAAAATAATTTTACTGGGCGGGTCCGTATTGCGTGGGCGTTCTGTTTGCTTGCGTGGCACAACACAGATCGGCTTACAAGTTCTCACCATTTCCAGGTCCTGGTTTAATAAAAATGGTAAGCATTACTTGTCCTCTTTGCAATTGTATGCATTGCGGTGGGCTCGGTTGCTGTACAATCGTGTTGATTATTATTTTTATAGACGGAATTGATAACAAAAACAGAGGAAGAGGCGTTTAAGTTGGCATTCGATGAGTATGACCTCGATAAAGACGGGCACATTACAGCTAAAGAGCTGAAGTTTGTTATGAATAAACTGGGACAGAATCCTTCAGACGAAGATGTGACCAAATTCATGCAAGCATGTGATGTAGACGAGAATGGTACAGTTGAATTTGATGAATTTTGTCAGTATCTAGTTCGACATCGCAGAGAGGTACACATGCACTGCAAAAGTGATTGCAAGGAAAATGTTTGATCACCGCAGGTGTTCAATGAAATAGACTTAGATGGTGATGGCTATATTACTGCTGAAGAAATGTGTGCTGGGCTCAAAAAGCTTGGAGCAGAGAACATGACTATTGAAGAGGCTAAAGAAATCATTGATGAGTCTGACCTTGATAAAGATGGTAGAGTGAGTTATGAAGGTGAACTATGTAATTTTGCGACCTTAGAATAAAATTTTAGCTAATGCTATAATAGTCTAAAACCAGTAAATGGAAAAGCCTAGTAACTTTAAGACCAAACAGCAACTCTAAATATGTTTCCCAACCTGATGATTATTCCTTCAAACCATTTTATTATTTGCTCTTTATTTTATTTTTATGCAGAATTTGTGAAGTCGATGCATGACTCACCCCTGAACACATGAGTGTTATCCTGCCTGTCGTCTACTTGCTGTTTACTGATAACTCAATCTGTACATATAATTTGTCACATGTACAACTGTCTTATAGTTTTTATTTCAAGTCAAGCTACTAGCCAGAACAGCATAAATATTTATAGCCACGCCTAAACCAGCCACGCCCACATTACAAGCGGAGGAGGGGCTGATCAAGAACGCCAAGCTACTAAACGCTGCTGCACTATCTCTATCGGATCATGGTGAGATTTAGAAGTCGGGTTATATCCATCATCCATAATGCCGGTTGGTGTATGTATTCTTAGGCACGAAGAGCTGAATTCAAGCGTGCGTTTGAGTTGTTCGACATGAATCATGATGGTCACATCTCGAGCTCTGAGTTAGCCGAGATACTGGCTATTCTAAATCAGCCAAACTCGCCAGCCGACGTCAAAGAAATGGTGGATAGCGTGGACGCAGATGGAAGCGGTACCATAGAATTCGAGGAATTTTGCGTGTACATGGAGCGGAAAATAAACAAGCCCACCAACGACGAATCTACTAGGAAGGTGAGCCTAGCCCTGCAAGGTTCGAGAGAGCATTCAATTTCACAATAGGTATTTCAAGCCATTGATGCGGATAACAGTGGACAGATTACTGCTGATGAGCTTCGTGAAGGGTTTAGCCGCCTTGGAGTGACAGTGACTCTCGAAGAAGCACAGTCACTTGTTCGGAAATGTGATAAAAACAATGATGGCAAAATAAATTATGAAGGTAAAACTAGCAGTGCAAAACAATAAGATGTTTGTTAGCAACTGTGCAACATGCTTTCACATGTGCACTAACTCTTCCCATCCACTCTAGAATTTGTCACACTACTGAAAGAGAAGAAATAGAAGACAGCACGCACCAGAAAAACATTACTACATGTAGCTTGGTATACTTCTACCCATTCGTTCAAATAAGATAAATACGGTTTATTTAATTGGTCGGGCGGAGCTGTGAAGGGGCTAGGCTGGGGATAGTGTTTCCGTTGTGGTCGGTGAAAGTAACACTGAAGTGAGCTTCAAGATACGCAGCTAGGGCGTTTGAACTTACTGTTGATGGCGGCCAAGTTTAAAAGAGAATTGTGAGTTGTTGCCTGCAAGTTCTAGAAGAATAAGAAAAGTGTCACTAGTGTGATTGGAGAGTGTTCATATGTGTGACAGAAAGCAGCAGGGGAGATCTGATCTGTGTAGGACTAGAGGGACGTTGTAATGCAAGAACGTTCTCTCTTTTCGAAGAATGATTTTGTCATTAAAACTCCCCAGCAACTTTCTTTGCATATATTAGAGTCCCTGAGTCCTGTCCTTTACATATGTCTAGTCATTAGAGATCATTTTTGAAGTCTATATGCGATACTGACCATGACTTATCATACCTGATAGTTGTGCTGATCTGTCACACATCCATTTATCTTTGAGTGGTGGAATCTGAGCATACTTACTAAGATATTGCTATATCGTTATCCTAGCCATGTTATGTGGTTGTAGAAAGCAACAACAAAAACAGTGCAACATTTTCAACTACTCATACACACACTATCGTGTAAGCTTCGAGAACAAAACATACTCACACAAGAAGACAACTCTATAAACCCTCCTAGACACAATATTGGGAAACTGTCTGTAGTCATACATGTACAATGTGACTAGGTCAGTCTGTGTGTGTGCGTGTGTGTGTGTGTGTGTGTGTGTGTGTGTGTGCGTGCGTGCGTGTGTGTGTGTCCGCGTGTGTGTGTGTGTCTGCTTGTGCATACCACTTGACTTTTGCAAGTATGTGTGATTATTCCTTGTAAGGTCTTGTCCATCCACTACACTATTTCATCACCTTTATTCGTTTACACATTGATTTCTTTGGGCAATGGCTCTAATGTGTATATGCTTGTGAGACTCAGGCTGTGTGTTGACTGCAGTGTTGGCTTGTGTTCATCTGTTATGACTTGCTGTCTGTTTCTAGCACGCAGTCGCACTATGTCTTACCTACAGTACATACTAATCTGATAATCACAATACCTTTCTCTCAATAGCAAAAATGTTGTCTACAACTACACTGATGCAGAGGTAAAGGTTCGCGAGGCGACCTCTAATGATCCGTGGGGTCCATCCAGCACTCTGATGAGAGAACTGGCAGAGTATACATTCCACATGTGAGCACATCCTGTGTGTCAGATACAGAGTGCATACTGTCATCATTATCTCACAGTGAGGCCTACACTCTCGTGATGGGTATGCTATGGAAGAGACTAAATGATCACGGCAAGAACTGGCGCCATGTATACAAGGTACCACCAGGTGTTACTCATACCAAGGGGCTTGATAAGTCATCCTGAAGCAAATGTTGTAGAACTTATTGATATGTCCATTTTTGGTCATCCTCCATCACATGAATATTTACCAGCAGTGCCTATCACATCAGCATATGAAATGACACACTAGCTCTTTGCTTCAAACATAAAACTGTGTGTAGCTATATCAAAGCCTTTGGTTATGTTGTGTGACTGATTATTGTTCCTGATATGCCTATCACTAGTGTTGTTCATGTATCCCCAGGCTCTGGCGGTACTGGAGTATCTTGTTAAGGCGGGGTCTCAACGAGTGGTAGCTCAGTGTAAGGATAATATATTTTCGGTGGAAACTCTTAAGGACTTTCAGTTTCTCGACAAAGACGGCAAAGATCAGGGATCAGCTGGTAATCTGTATATTTTAATTTTTTCAAATTTACGTTCTTTCTTACACGTCATGTAGTTCGTGATAAAGCAAGAGAGTTAGTAAGTTTGTTGAAAGATGACGATTTGCTGCAAGATGAACGACAGAAAGCTACTCAGGTGAGTTTATGGGTTTACCTAGTGTACGCTATCTCATCTTTTTAAAAAAACTGTGCATTTGTCAACTGTATATCATTTTTGGTTTTGCTGTAGTCAAGAGAACGCCAAACTATTCCAGGGTTTGGTAGTGATTCCCCTCAACTTAGTGAGGAAAGGTGCGGTATGGAATTAGTGCGTGTGTGTGTGTGTGCACGTGTGTGTGTGCACGTGCGTGTGTGCATGTGTGTGTGTGTGTGTGTGTGTGCACGTGTGTGTGTGTGTGCACGTGTGTGTGTGTGCACGTGTGTGTGTGTGTGCACGTGCGTGTGTGTGTGCATGTGTGTGTGTGCACGTGTGTGTGTGTGTGTGTGTGTGTGTGTGCACGTGCGTGTGTGCATGTGTGTGTGACTATGACTGTGAAATTTGTTCATCTAGGAGAAAGAAAAAATCACCTCGTCCCTCTCCCACACCAGAAAGGTATATCACTTCACTCTAAAGTATTCTCTGTGTATGAACCCTCCTCTCTCTCTCTCTCTCTCCAGAACTGATGGAGGCAACGTACACTTCGAGCCTCACATGGAGCAGGCTAGACCGGCAGCTAATGATGAAGAAGAGATGCAACTTCAGCTTGCTCTCAAGATGTCCAAGGAACAAGCAGATGAAGATGAAAAACTAAGGTAGGCACCAAATTACAAAAAGAATTGTTTTGAGGATGTGCACATGGACTTGCTTGGTTTTCAAAACTTGTATTCATGTGCTTTTAGACGACAAGAAGAAGAGAGTCTGCGTGTTGCCCTTGAGCTCAGTAAACAAGAGGAGAAGACCGAAGAGAAGGAAGAAGAAGCAAAGAGCAGTGCTGATCTCCTCCTTGGTGAGTTTGCAACTTAGAAGTTTATAATGACACTCTCTCTCTCTCAGATATACCCGATCCCTGGGTAACAGTACCCAGTGAACCTCCGCCATCTTATGACATAGTGACCGGCTCACCAAAGGCTGATCCCTGGGCTGATGCATTCGGTGACACTACCACCACGACCTCACTGGGCACAATTGAGCGGGTAGATCCATTTGCTGCTGGTGGAGCTGATCCATTTGCAGTGGGTGTAGTGGCTCCACCTGTTGCTGTAGATCCATTCCAGCCAATCAAAACAGAGTATGTAATACAACAGCCTGTAAGTATTGATTTGTGATTCTTTCCTCTAGTCCCTGGAACACGCCTTCATCCTCCATTACTGCCAATAATAGTCTGCCACCGTCATCTAGTATAGTGCCTAGCACTAGTCCATTTGAGCTTCCTCCTATGAACCCAGCATTGCAGCCCTTACCAGTATCCTCCTCAATGGATCCACCACCTCCTCCTACCAATACTAATCAAGTATGTGTGATGTTGCTATTATTCTGTCGCTTGACTTCTTACTCATTCATAGCCATCAGTGGAGAAATCATTTCTTGGTGAAAATGCTAATCTGGTTAACCTGGACAGTCTCATGGCAGCGCTACCCCCTCCTACACTTGCTCCAACAACCTCACTCAACCCATTTGCCACACCCTCACTTTCCTCATCTGTCACACCTCCTCTAGGCAGAGCACAAAATCCATTTGAGGTCAACAAGCCACCAGCTCCATCCATTAATCAATTGAGAGTAGGAGCTACAGAAGGATTTGGTAAGTCACACTCATGTCAGTGGTGAATCCAGGGGTGCTTTGGGTGCTCAAGCATCCTCTTCTTCTCAAACGTTTCAACAAATGAAGAGACTTAGCACTAGCTACTGTGATATAATGACAGCAGTTAATGTCTAAGTGATACAGCTATGTCGTGTGCGATAAAAAACGTTCGTGAAGAGACAAAACTGCACTCTAATTAGCAAAAATATTCATGACATGCTGCTTATAGCACACTGGATCTGCCCCTACCTGTTGTATGTATGCTTATAGCACACTGGATCTGCCCCTACCTGTTGTATGTATGCTTATAGCACACTGGATCTGCCCCTACCTGTTGTATGTATGCTTATAGCACACTGGATCTGCCCCTACCTGTTGTATGTATGCTTATAGCACACTGGATCTGCCCCTACCTGTTGTATGTATGCTAACACGTTGTGTTTGTATAAACAGTAGCTAGTACACACATTTGCTACTACATTACAGTTATGGTACAAGCATGTGAAGATGACAATATGTTCTATATCTCTAGATATTCTTCCTCCTCCAATGGCTCCTGTCGGTGGCACTAACAATAGCGAGCCATTCAATCCATTCTCGTGACCAGACCCACTTCAACTGTGGCATTGATCATTATACTTATCAAACACCATTGTACACAGAACAATTATTAATAGTTATTAATGTATGAGGATGGTATGACTTGTCCACACACATACACACACACACTGGCTATAGCAGATATAGTTTTTTGAATCTGTGTACAGAAATTTAATGTGTTCTTCCTGTTGGTCATTAACCACTTGCTGAATAAATTACATCAGTGTGCTAAATAGCAGTTCCCAAAACGGCACGTAAAGGTATCCTAGTATCCATACGTTAGCATTGTTGTATATGTAGTGCACTGTTGGACAAAATTCCAGTTTGCTAGAAAGAGTTACTGAACAGTATTTAGAAAGGTAGCTAGCGGTGATACTAAATCAGTAAATGTTGAGTATAATTATTATTGGTCACTTCTTTTTCATTTTCATCACATCCTTGGCAGCATGAATACAATTTCCAGTAAGGAGACTATAGGAGGAACCACGTTTATTAGCAGCCTTCATAGCATCACCAACTGTCATACCACCACCATGCTTAACAGAATGCTTTGGCTGTAGATGAACAGAAAAAAATGACTCGCACTGAAAATTAGACCACATTGTAGGTACCTTCCAAGCACTTGACATGCTTGAAGCAGGAACTATTACAGCATCACTTCGTCTTCCAAACTTTGGTCCTTTATGAATAAGATATTCCCCAGATGGTGTTGTAACTCTGTATTAGTGTGAATGAAACTACATACAATGAATTAATGACTCACTTAACACCATGATGGGGGACAAATGGAATTGACTTGCCACCAGAACTTGACATGCGGCGTGTGACATGCTGTCTTGACAGAATAGGTTGATTGTACAAATGGTTAAGACCTGACTTGGTCTTAATTTGATGAGGATGCCTGTTCTTGCCTCCTGTAATAGAAACTTTCAGTGTAACAACTATATTTGTTTGTCATTATTTTTAAATGACAATTTTATTTTGCAAGAAATGTATGGCTGTACCAGTAGCAAAAGCTAATACAAGGGTACCAACCAGTAGAATAGATGAAGATAGATAGTACAGTCACGAATATCTCTATTGAAAACAGAGAGGGATGGAGCGGAGACAATCTCAGCAGGTAATTTGATGCTGATCTGTCATTGCTATCATAATATGACCAGGTCCAAATCACGTAACACCCTTACGAATGTGCCTAGTGTATTGCACACGATGCCTACATAATATTATATTATGCTCAAAATTATGATCCTTATTTTAATAGAAAACCGTTAATATTATTTTGATATTATTGACATTTATTACCCTGATGTCACCACCTATCAATTTCTCTAGCACTAATGGAGTCATTTATCCCACCACTTTTTGACTGACGGCAATGTAGCATGATGAATTACTTCATCATGTCAATTTTATAGCATCAAAATGCAAAAATAGTTCTCTCACACGTACGTAGTGTTAGATTATTTCTAGTGAAACTAAAATTTTCTCTGACATCGCTAGTAAAAGACTTACATCCGATTGATCACCAGTTTGCACTAAACTAGGTGACAGGGCAGGGTATAAGTGTTCCAGAGTAAAAATAATGCACTTGGTATTATACTTGGTAAAGTCTTGTGTTGCAAGGCTAGATAATAAATTATAAGAGCAAATTTCTAGACTCCTCCGCGCGCACACACACTGCACTGCAATAAGTTGTATGCATAACCATAACCAGTTTTCGCGTCAAAATCACTAAAACAGGTCTATAGCTAGAAGCTACAGTATAGATTACCTTTAGCCATTATTGAACAGCATAATAAGTTTAAAAGGAGATAGAAGAGAACTATCCGTAAAGACGGTGACATTGCGACCATGATTCAGCGATTTATAACGCCCTCACGTGATAGATCGAATAGAAACGCCCCTAAAATTAATTATTAATTCCAAGCAGGAGCGCATAAATCGAGGCATAAATCCTTTTATGCGCTCCTGTTCCAAGATATAATACCATGATCGTACTACAGTACCCGTGTATTATCTGTTGATTGCATGAGAGAAATCACTTACGACGGACTGATGTAGAAGTATGTCGAAATACAATTAGCATTCTTGCTATTTTTGGTATCCTAGCTACATACAAAATTATTAAAATACAAAACACACAATTAATTCATGTAAAAATAATTATGGTTTAGGAGGCAGGCCTTTTCTCAACTGCTCAGACACATTTTTGAGACCCACAGCTGGTTTCTCCAGGACCTCTATCAGATAATACCAGGTGTATTCACGTCGCCCTCTTCTCATCCAATGATCAAACACGCGAGCCATGCACTCTTCAGGGCTGCCCTGTTCTTGCATTTGAATAGCTGCTATATCGTTCATTTCTAGTCCCAAATAAGGAGCTAAAGTTTTCCATTTAGCAGACACTTGCCAACCAACCCTCTCAGCGAGATCAGCAGCCATGGGTCTATACTTGAAGTGCGAGGGAATTGGCTCTGGTACAGCCGGAGGAGGAACAACTGCAGAAAAGTATTATGAACGTGACTAAACATTAACTGCAGTGACTTACTTGGAACGGGCTCAGCTTCTGGATTACCTACAGCACAAGTTACAAGTGAGTTACAACATAGCTATGGTTACAGGCTAGGACATGTCAACACGGGCTCTGTGCTCACCTACTCGTAGGCGCCGGTCAATGTCCTTCGCTATACTTTCAAGATCAGGAATCTTTCGCAATACGTCCAGTAGCTGGTATATTACGTTCTTGTCGCCTGATATTTTTGACTCGAGAGCCACCATCATCGTGCTTGCCTTCGAGTCATTCGATTCTGATCCCATCATCACCATCTTCCACATGGTGTTTGGTATCAGTTTCTCCTTTAGCAGGAGGTTGGCTAGTCCGCGAGGATTCAGAGCTACTTCATCGGTCAAGCGAGCTAGAATTTCCAGAAACACGTCATATTCTTTTGACGCCATTTTTGATGCAGCACATTCCCTGCCCCGCCCACTGAGCAAATAAAAAAAATAAAAATAATTGTTGACCAAAAAGAAAGAAAGTTCACGTTGCTAATTATTGATTCTTTCTAGATCTCGTCTAAGTTCAGCAGCAAGCGTGTTCTCTCTCACGGCATTTTTCTCTAATACTTTCACAAGATACGCCCACGTGTAAGGCGCACTAGACAGAGCCTTGTCTTTCCACAGTACAAACACACGATTGATTCGTTCCTGATTATCCATGCACTTGTCTTGAATTTCGTCCAATTCATCTGTCGTAAAATGCAACTGACGAGCGACAGCTTTCCATCGCGAAGCTACTCTGTGTCCAACTTTATCGATAAGCTGCGTGACATCCTCTGGTTCATAATGTAGACCACTCAGATCATCAGACGAGGAACAAGATCGTGCTGAGAATAGTGGGAAATAGTAATCTGAAGAAAAAACCAAACTCACTATCAGCAGTAACTGTCACTGGTGCCGAGGCTGGTGTTGCTGTAGTACCCGAAGAAAAAGAATTTTGATCACCTAGAAAATCGCAAAAAGTCTACATTATCAAAAATGAATATAATATAGTCTACCTGTAGGTTGAGCTAATGTTGCAGCCTGAGTATCTGTCATGTGTGTAAAGAACACGACCATTGACACAGCAAAAACTGTAATCTTAACATACCTTGTCCCATCGCAGTCTGCATACGATCAGCTAATGAGGCGAGTGTTGGTACGGCACGTAATGCCTCCAGCAGTCGGCTCATAGAGCTGGGGTCAGTGGACAGACGAGTTTGCAGAGCCACCATGATCTGATTAGATTTGTCATTTGAAGACATTGCCGGTGAGAGCGCGTTCTGCCAGGTACGTCGAGGTATCAAGTTACGTCGCATGAGCTGGTTAGCAAACGAATCTGGTTCTAGCGCTACAGCGTCTGTAAGCGCTGGAAGAACGTCAAGGAAAGCTAGTTGAGCTGAGTCCATTATGATTGTTGCGATTATCGCTGCACGATGACCACTCCCACATAGAGGGAGTGTACTTACTAGACCACATTATAGTCATTGACCAATCAAAAAATGTACACATCAAAAAAAAAATATTAACACATTAAGGGACACATGTGGATAAATCAGTCAGGCTTATCCAACAGAATAATTATAAAAAGGAAAAAGGGGTGAATATAAAAGTGATTAAATCAATAGTGGGCAGTGATATTGATAAAGCTGCTGCTATACGATTCTAACTACAACCGATAACGTTACTAAGTGATGCACAATCAATCTGTAGTGTTTCTGAAGTCACCATTGGACCACTCGTACCCATGACGCTGTTTGCCGTTCAAGTGACCACCAGCCTGCTCATATTGAGGATGAACACTTGCATCAATCGATACAGGTATATAGTCTCCGTTTAAAAGCGACACACTGCAGTTGTATTCTTGCGGCGAGATCACTGTTCGTTGGTGTTTACTTGGTGGTGAACCACTGCTACGCCGTGGTAGTTTAACATTTTCATAATAGGTGTGTTCTCTTGAGAATTTCCTTTCCTGACCACAACTAGCAGGAGAGCCATGGTTTGTAGTCACGTTAGTATAGTCACTGCTGGGTGTTTGTGGTGGAGAACTACTCGAGGTTGATAGTCTGCAATGATCTGTTGGTGCTTGTTGCCCAACGTGATTTGAGGATGATCTGGGCACATCATAAGTTGACTCAGGCATAGGTGGTTGGTCACCATTACTCATCATTTGATAATGCTGCTTAGCAGATCGAGGAGTATCATACAGCGACCCTGGTCTTGATGACGAATGGTCACCATTGGTCGTTTGCTTAGCAGATCGAGGAGTATCATACAATGATGCTGGTCTCGATGATGAATTGGTCATCATTTCATAATGTTGTTTAGCGGATCGAGGAGTATCGTATAACGATCCCGGTCTTGATGACGAATGGTCACCATTGGTCATTTCTTGCTTGGCAGATTGAAGATTATCGTACAACGACCCAGTTCTAGGAGATGAATGATCACCATTAGCCATCATCTCGTAGTGCTGTTTGACAGCAACAGGTTGAGAGTCATCTAACACAAATCCATTCTCACCATTGGTCATTATCTCGTATTGCTGATCAGAGGTAGTACTGTGTACAGCAGCTCCATTTGTCATTATCTCATAGTGCTGTTCGTCATCATTCAAATGAGGGGAGCCGTACACAGAACCAGGTCTAGATGACGTACTATTGGTCATCGTTTCGTACTGTTGTTCTGCAATCGGGTTAGAATTAGGAGAACCATACACAGACGACCCTGGTCTGGACGATGAACCATTTGTCATTGTTTCGTATGGTTGTTCAGCAATGACACAATCATGCAAAGATCCACTGCTACGTCGAGAAGACACACTACAGTGCCGAGGGAAAGGACGTGGGTTGGACGAAGTGGGAATCTCGTAAATATCCACATCGCTATTTGCAGTGGGTGAGTGATCAGAAGGTGTATGGTCAACCGACACAGCTCTCTGGAATATTGTGTAACCAGGTGGTGGGTCAGGCTTTGTAGGCTCAGGAGCAAATGTCTCTAAATCAGTCCCTAAAGACAACAGAAATATAAGTAACTGTCACAGTAAAATAAACACTAATAACACAATATTTATACAAGCACACAAAATTATGTAAGCACGATACATTTGTCATGACAATTGCAAAACAACAAACACCAGCAGCAACAGCACTGAAAGCTTCTTCATGTAGCACTGCACGGTTCCAATGCTACAAAACTACATGTGAAAATGTATCTATGAATAGAATCAATACTCCCGGCGGCTATTCATTTTTCATTTCATGTAGCTGATCTCAAAATATAATTTCATCATCCGTATGCATTGCACGTGTAATCAGTGACCATGTGACCATAAATGACTGTACTACAACAATCCGGTCCAACCACAAACAAAGTAATAGTGCCTACAAACTCATGTGACTCACCCGTCAATCTATTGATAGTCCCATTGAGCTCAAACAAGTCCTTCTCCAGCATCTTAAACTCATACTCTTGAACTCCATACGGACCTCGTCGACCAGATATGAATGAGAATATTCCAACAGGCTGCAGTGAGCAAAGCAGTAACACAAGCATCTCTGATTATTAATGTAACAGCTTGCTACTCATTCAAATTACTATTACGCTATAGATTCTTGGCAACACTCACTCTCACGCCTTATATGGTAATAAAATACCAAGACGACGTCAGGAATAAGTCCACCTTCATTTTATGCCTTTATTCTTGAGAAAGCAAAACAATGTCAATAGAACAAGACAATAAAGCAGCAATACAGTCTGACTAAAGCAGAAGCACAATAACAGCTTTTACACTGTAGTGAGAACATCCATCCACACCAAAGAGTCTTGTAAACTATAGACACATTAATTCTGAGCTTAATAATACTATACTTGCACAATGAATTTGCTCTAACAAATTGCAGTATTTTCAACCTCATGAATCTAGACTATACTAGTGTTTGAATGTGTGTAGAGATGTAGTCCCAACACAAGATTATTCAAAAATAATAATGACACAAAACAAATTACAAGTTACAATAAGCAGGTGTCAACATCCAATAGCACATTCCAAACATTTCCAGAATCTACTAGGCAACACCATATTTGTGGGGTGGCAGTGGGGTGATAGTTCCCAGGAATGAAGATTACATAAGAAGCAGTATAGAGTTACAATAAGCAAATACTGGGCATAATGAATACAACAATCACACAAATATTACATTCCTATGAAAATCTCCAAGAACACCCCAAATAGATCCCAGAATTCAAAAATACAGAGAGAACAGAATGGAAGAAAGCAGCCCAACTAGGAAAGGAAGTGTATACCAAACAATGTCTAAAGTCAATGAAGTGAGTAACCACAATTTTCTAGCAAGTACACATTTACAAGGACACCAAGGTCACCAGCACATGCTAAACACATGCACACCACACAGCTGCACAAGACTTGGCCACCTGGACAAGATACAAACCAACACACAAGGGCTGTGGTATAACAGACAGGGAATACCTACTGTACAGGCTAGCCAGTTGTACCTATGAAATCACAGTGTATTACTACTACTAGACATAAGGCTGTTCTCTGCTGACAAGACTGCACTAAGGCTGTTCTTTGCTTACGATTTATGTTTGTTACTGCTTTAGCAGACAGTTTAGAAAACCAATGGACAACATTATCCCAAAAATGAAAGCTGGTTCAAATCAAAACAGTATAATATTATCATAGTAGCTATAAACCAGAACACCAATATGATGACAACCCACATTGTGTGCAGTAAATACAAGCTATAATAAAATCTGCCATCAGAAGCTCCTAAAGTCAACTGTGTAAATCAGATCATTGTCAATCATAGCAGCACAGTATAGCCATCCCACAATCCACCCTTTCCCTACCCGTGAGGTAAATCTCCTGATGCAGTCCAGAGGCCATGTTCCCAGAGATTCCTCGCCAATCCTTTCTTTAGCAGTGATAGTTATTGCGGAATCAGTCACCCCGAGTCCGCAGCGACCGCTATAACCAGCGACTGGAACGAGGGCTTGCGCAGAATACACTGAGAATCAATAGTATACAAATTTGTGAAAAATCTCTCGCGATTGCACAGGTTACGAAAAGGCGAACATCAGCATGCATTACCACACGCGCATATAATCAGCTGGCTTACCAGACATAGTGGGCTATACTGGACATGCACTCAACGAGGTTTCAGAGCAAACTCGTGTGGCCGGTTTCTCAACTTTCTGGCCGCGTAACCGCGTCCCCCGGTTTTACACCGGCTTCTGGATGGTAAGCCCCTAATAATCGTGACTGACCGCAAACAACGTTATTCATATTCTGTGATCATGCGGTATGCATGCGCACGACCGTTGATTACTTTGGGAAAGATATGCAATGCAATGTCACACTGACACCAATGCCCGACACTCAACAGTGATATAATGTGTACACTTTGCTAAAACAAGGTGTGTACAAACGCTTTTATCGAGCCTGGGAACGAGGCTAGGTGTGAGTGTGACTCAATGAGTATTCTACAGCAGATGCTGCTATAAGGTAGTAGTTGCTGGGCACACCTACCCACCTAGTCTTATGCCCAGTTACAGAAGCTCAGAAACCAATTCTACTCGCGGCAGAATCACGTGCGCTCGCCGAACTGTGATGCGATTGGCTCTCTTTGGCTACACTGTAAAAACTAGGTGGTGAACGTCACTACTAATTGTGGTGACGTTCACTACTTTTTTGTTCACCACCAGGTAGTGAATTACTATATTGGTGACGGTCACTACCAAAATCGGTGAAGTCACTAATTGTCAAGTTTGGTGATATAATAATTGGTGACGTTCACTACTCAAATCAGTGAAGTCACTAATTGTCAAGTTTGGTGATATTTTATTGGTGACATTCACTAATTTTTCGCTCACCACCAAGTAGTGAAGTACTATATTGGTGACAGTCACTAACTAAATTGGTGAAGTCGCTAATCAAGTTTGGTGATACATACTAATAAAGTGCATGCATGCATGCATGGTGATTGACTGACCATCATGCATGAAGAAACTTTAGTGTGAACTCATGCACTATATAATATACATCTACATGTATACACTGTAAAAACTGGGGTGGCGATATCCCACCAAAATCCCGTCACACCGCCAGTGTGATGTCCCACCGAGGCGCTTTTCGTGGGAATATGCGCCAGTGGGACAGCATCGAGTGGGAATCCCCCTCCTGGTAGGCGGAGCATGGAGGCGTGTCGGTATAGAAAATGGCTGACCACCAGCTGACTGAATGCAGATCACGAGTGCCATTCAGAGACCTGTCTTAACTTCTGTGCGGCTTTTCTAAGGTATACTGCATGATAGGCCAATGCAGCTATAATAAGTATGTTTGTATAAGCTGATACTTGCTCAAACATGCTAAGTCTCGACAGCGTTAAAACATCAGGAGTTTTCCTTCCTGTCCTATATACAGTACAATCTACAGTGTCCTTGCTAGTTTTTACTATTGAACGGTGTAGCCATCCTCCAATAGCACTTAGTATTTTTACTCTGTGGTCACAGACAGCCGACCGCATCATGGTGGGCGGGATTGGGCAGTGGACGATTTTTTGGGGTACTCTGTCTAATTGCTAGGAATCTTGGTCCATCAAGCTTGTCGGTAGAAGTTTTTATTGAAGGTGTACAACTAATGTTAGCCTTTCTGTACAGAACCTTGATGCAAATCGGATACATACATGGTTAATCACTACTATCATGTATATATCTTCCTTGTAAATGTGTACCATTATTATTGTGTGGGTGTCGTGTGCAATTTTTGATGCATTCGGGTGTGGTGTGCAATTTTCGAGTGCGTAAAGTGCAATTTTTCGTAAGTGGGCTGAGTTTACTCTGCCCACAAGCGAACTAGACTGGATGCAGCTAATAATTATGCGGGTACTGCTTCCAGCATAATAGGGAAAAGTTTTCCGAGCAGTTAATCGAAGCATAATCGATAAAAAATGTAACACAATTGGTAGGTGTGGTCGTTACACCAAATGTGTGTTCAAGTTCAACAGCAACACAAGAACAAGCAAGCACAGCTTGTATTCGAAAATGTGTTGTCATCTTGTCAACAGTAAGCTAGCAGCTGTAAGCTGCCTTACTATCAATCCTTCAATCAGTTTGTTTCAATGATCACGTGAGGCTAAACTAAGTAGCATAATTGTAAGCATAATAGGAAACTTTGTGAGCATAGTCGATGAAAAATTTGAGCAGCATGGAATAGAATAGTGGGTAAATTTTTTAGCATAATAGCCTCATCCCTAAACAAGAGAGAGTAATACCCCGTTCACACTGCACGTTGGAACCAGGCCGAACCGAATCGTGCCACATTTTATGATCAAAGTTCCGACACAACCGAACCGTGCTGGAAGCAGCCCACCTATGGTTGGTGTGCCGCGATGGTGCAGTTCAGTTCAGTTGCGTTCATACTGACAGAGATATGCAACCGAGCCGGCCCGGTTCAGTTCCGTTCTAGCGCGTAGTGTGAACGCGATATAAGTGGCCTGCACTAGCGTTGACTAAAATCATCAACTGTGAGAGTGTATGTACCTTCCTCTCCTTCACACCTCTCCTACTCTCTTCTCTCCTTCCTGAGACAGGGATAGAGAACGAAACTATTAGTGGACCAAACAGTGCCATTTAAGTAAGGAAGGTCTCTCACTGCTGCCGCCGCGAGTAAAACAAGATGAACATTAAAGCAATTAAAATTTTCTCTTCTTTCTTACACTGCCCACATTCGGCGACTATCTAAACAACAGGAAAGGTATGTGTCTGTGACTATGAGTGTCTGTGTTCTCTCAGTCTCTCCTGTCTCTCTTTCTCTTCATTAGCCTCACCTCCAAGCCGCTCCCCTTGCTGAGAAGATATATAAAATGGTATGTATGCGAGGCTGTCTTTTCATGTGTAGATTCTGTATTTAATATGTGATTTAAGAAGTTCTGAGTGATCCGCCACTGAGTGTGTTCCACTGTACACCAATTTGCTCTTCAGAGACACATAACCCATATGTCGTCAAGGTATGTTTTATTGTGTTAATATTGTTGCATAACACTATTATTCCTCTCCCTCTCTCTCCCTCTCTCTCCTCTCTCTCTCTCTCTCTCTCTCTCTCTCTCTCTCTCTCTCTCTTTCTGTCTCCTTCTCTCCCTCCCTCCCTCCCTCCCTCTCTCCCTCACTCCCTTTTCTTTCTCTCCCTCCCTCCCTCTCTTTCTCTCCCTCCCTCTCTCACTCTCTCTTTCGATCTCTCTCTCTCTTCTCTCCCTCCCTACCCCTCTCTCTCTCTCTCTCTCTCTCTCTCTCTCTCTCCCTCCCTCCCTCTCTTTCCCTCCCTCCCTCTCTCCCTCTCTCTTTCGATCTCTCTCTTCTCTCTCTGTCTCCCTCCCTCTGTCTCCCTCCCTCCCTCTCTCTCTCTCCCTCCCTCTCTCTCTCTCCCTCTCTCTCGCTCCCTCTGTCACTCTCTCTCTCTCTCCCTCCCTCCCTCTCTCGCTCCCTCTCTCTCTCCCTCTCTCTCTCCCTCCCTCTCTCTCTCTCCCTCTCTCTCACTCCCTCTGTCTCTCTCCCTCCCTCCCTCTCCCTCCCTCTCTCCCTCTCTCGCTCCCTCTCTCCCTCTCTCCCTCCCTCCCTCTCTCCCTTCCTCACTCACTCTCCCTCCCTCCCTTCCTCCCTCCCTCTCTCCCTTCCTCCCTCTCTCCCTTCCTCCCTCCCTCTGTCTCTCTCTCTCTCTCTCCCTCCCTCCCTCTCTTTCCCTCCCTCTCTCACTCTCTCTCTCTTTCGATCTCTCTTTCTCTCTTCTCTCCCTCCCTACCCCTCTCTCTCTCCCTCCCTCTCTCTGTCTCCCTCGGTCTCCTTCCCTCCTCTCTCTCTCCCTCCCACTCTCTCTCTTTCTTTCTCTCACTCCCTCTGTCTCTCTCCCTCCCTCCCTCTCCCTTCCTCCCTCCCTCTCTAGCTCCCTCTCTCCCTCCCTCTCTCGCTCCCTCTCTCCCTTCCTCACTCACTCTCCCTCTCTCCCTCCTTCTCTCCCTTCCTCCCTCCCTCTCTCCCTCCCTCTCTCCCTTCCTCCCTCCCTCCCTCTCTCCCTCCCTCCCTCCCTCCCTCCCTCTCTCCCTCCCTCTCTCCCTTCCTCTCTCCCTTCCTCCCTCTCTCTCTCACTCTCCCTCTGTCTCCCTCCCTTCCTCCCTCCCTCCCTCCCTCCCTCTCTCTCTCTCACTCTCCCTCTGTCTCCCTCTCTGTCCTAGTCTCCTTCTACAAGATTTCAATGAACAAGCCCTGATGTATCATAAAAACAAAACATGGAACTCACTTTTATAGATATATAATTACAAATTTTATGTACTAAGAACACATGCAGTATTTATAACAATGTCATTAAACAAAAGCGAGTACTGAACAGTGTTAAACAGCATGAAACAGTTTCAATGTAGGTTAAACACCGAGGTGGAGGTGTATATGGGAATTTGGACACCGAGGGCGAAGCCAGAGGTGTGCAAATTCACATATACACCGACAAAGAGGTGTTTAACCTATTTAAACTATGTGCATTGTATGGCTTGTATGGTGCATTGTATGGCAACGAGGTGTTTAACTATGTGTATTGTATGGTGCATTGTATGGCTTTGCTGCAGGTGTATATGGGAATTTGGACACCTCATTACATCAAAGAGAATTATTCATGTCATAGTTTAAAGCATTCTAGAGCACTAAACTAATGCCAATGTCACCAGAGATCGAAGCAACTGCTCAAATGGAGTGAAATGCATTACCCTCTACTAGATTATGTACTATGAAACAGTTTCAAGCATTCTAGAGCACTAAACTAATGCCAATGTCGCCAGAGATCGAAGCAACTGCTCAAATGGAGTGAAATGCATTACCCTCTACTAGATTCTGTACTATGAAACAGTTTCAAGCATTCTAGAGCACTAAACTAATGCCTATGTCACCAGTGATCGAAGCAACTGCTCAAATGGAGTGAAATGCATTACCCTCTACTATAGATTCTGTACTATGAAACAGTTTCAAGCATTCTAGAGCACTAAACTAATGCCTATGTCACCAGAGATCACAGCAAAACCGCTTCGATTATACACGGATTTTACCGGTTACCGTATAATTCGTCTGGTACGGTCGCGAACGGTATTTTGTCTGATTACGGTCTACACGGACACCGTTAATTTTCGGCGGGCCCGTGCCCATCACCGTATGTACCACGTGATCATTGGATCCATGGGTGTGGCAGCTACAAGCGAGCTCATGCTCATGGCGGCTCATGGAGCTACAGTTCAGTCGCGAGTTCAATCTATTCCACGCCATTCTCGGTCTCTCGACACACGGAGAGAATCTCTCGATGGCAAGCCAGGTGATTTTTTGTTCGCATTGTGATGACTTTGTATCTCGGGCTCCGTACTATCGCCATAGGCGAATACGCCGTGATCCATCACCAAGTGGATTCCGAGGTACTTGTGTTATAGTTATAACAATAATAATAGTAGATTACCTTGTGGCTCTCTGCGCTGTAGTTGCTTTTACAGTGCAGTTGCCCGAGCCGTGGCTTGCCCAGGTGGGCGGAGCCTTCATTGAGTATGCTGATTTTGTGTTTCGTGCCTCTCTCTTCTCCAGCATGTGTCTAGTAAGTTATTTTAGCTCTTCTCTATTGGTGTTCATTATGTAGGTGTTGCTCATTGATCTTGTGTACTATGTTTGTACTCGGTGGTCAAGTCCATAGTCTATACCGATGATGATATCATTGATCACTGATTGATTCATGCTTGAGATATTATAATATGGACCACTATTGTATCGTAACTTTATGTGTCCTCTCTCAGACGTCACTGTTCATCTAGACGACTTGCAGTGTCAGAATAATTACCTGGGATGCGTATGTGTCAGTGGAGGGGTGTTTAGGTGGGTCGGTATTATGTGTATGTGTGTGTGCCGTCCAAAACACAGCTGGTACAGAATCTCATTATTCAAAAGCGCTACAAACAAAAAATATTATGTCCTCAAACCAATTCATATGCCTTGAAATACATCTACAAAAATTGTGAGAGCCTTGTGTCGATGTTTTCAGAATAACTTCACCATCTGTGGTAACTGTGTGTTAGTCACTAGTATACACTCTACGGCTATAATGGCACGATGTCTGTTTGTTGCAGTGAGTGTCCCAGGTGTGTGTTCTATCAGAACTAGTTATTAAAGTCATCATTGAAAAGTCATCGATCACAGTGTTTTACCCCTCTCCATCTCTCTCTTCTACCTGTGTATGTGTGAGCGCACGAACGGCAAAAGCTACAATGATTATTTTTGTTGTACATATTCTTTATCTATTGCTCTTAAATTTTATTTCGTAAATTTTATCTCTTGCTGACTATACAAAGAAGCGAAATCCACGCCAATCACATCTGTATCCCGTAACCTTATTGTAGCTTAGCAACTTAGAGACTGTGACCCTGTGAGCAAGGAGATGTTACATTTGAAACCTAGTCAATTTTTGATCTCACTGCATCCCTTGTGTATGTGTCTTCCTTATTCTTTACTCTACTCTCTCAAAATCTCTTACCACACACACACACACACACACACACACACACACACACACATACACACACACATAAACCTAAAGGGCAAGAGTTCGGGCTCTGCACAATCAATGGACACTGCGCTGGCAGCTTGAGAAATCTCCACTTGTTGACCCATGCGACAGATTTACTACAGTTTGATTTTGGACAGGACACTATATTCAGGAAGTCCATGCAATTTTGACCATAGTTGTAATAAATTGTATCTTGGATGCAGTTAGTGCTGCCACAGTTCCTCGCCCAGCTGAGGTAGAGGGTAAGTTATCATGCTAGGCATAGAACCATACCAACAGAAGGGTGGCCCTGTCTATCTAGTCCAGTGTAAGTGAGCGAGTGAGTATGTATGTTCCGGTTGTCTAGCGGTTAGATTCTGACCTTCTAGAGTGGGGATTCCTGCATGTGTGTGTGAACATAGTTATTGGTTGAGTTGCTTACCATAGATCATTTTTCGGACAGACTATTTCACAAGTTGGTGTGTGTAGTATTGTGAACTTCACTTCTAATCTTGCTCTAGGCTATGTCTTTCATCCATTTCTGCCGGATACGCAAAGAGGCTACAGTAAGACACAACTCACTCAACTGATGCTCTTAAACCAAGGTACGAACTCACTGTTATTAGTTTTTGTCTAACATATTGTGTGCGCAGGCTAAGCTCCTCCTCCCTTCAAGTAGACACAACTCACTCAACTGGTGCTCTTAAACCTAAATCTTTTGACACACACATAAACCTAAAGGGAAAGAGTTCAGGCTCAGCACACTGCGCTGACAGCTTGAGAATCTACACGTGTTGACTGTTGAAAACCATTGGACAGATTCGTTACAGTTTGATTATGGACAAGACACTATAATTATTCAATATCTGTTTCTATGTTTAAGATAATCATGAACATAATTATTATACTAAAAATGTTTTTGGCTAGCTAGTTAGTTGGTGCCGAACAAACCTGACATTCCATCAAACAGCTTCCAGTGAGATTACACAGAATTAAATGTTATTGGAACAGAGAAATAGCTCTGTTTACCTAGAATCAGGGTTTATAGTCACTAGGTCTATCAAACAGCACTAAATTCAGTGAGAATGCGTACAGTTGACTGCTATTGAGCTATTGGAACAGAGAAATAGCTCTGTTTACCTAGAATCAGGGTTTATAGTCACTAGGTCTATCAAACAGCACTAAATTCAGTGAGAATGCGTACAGTTGACTGCTATTGAGCTATTGGAACAGAGAAATAGCTCTGTTTACCTAGAATCAGGGTTTATAGTCACTAGGTCTATCAAACAGCACTAAATTCAGTGAGAATGCATACAGTTGACTGCTATTGAGCTATTGGAACAGAGAAATAGCTCTGTTTACCTAGAATCAGGGTTTATAGTCACTAGGTCTAACAAACAGCACTAAATTCAGTGAGAATGCGTACAGTTGACTGCTATTGAGCTATTGGAACAGAGAAATAGCTCTGTTTACCTAGAATCAGGGTTTATAGTCACTAGGTCTAACAAACAGCACTAAATTCAGTGAGAATGCGTACAGTTGACTGCTATTGAGCTATTGGAACAGAGAAATAGCTCTGTTTACCTAGAATCAGGGTTTATAGTCACTAGGTCTAACAAACAGCACTAAATTCAGTGAGAATGCGTACAGTTGACTGCTATTGAGCTATTGGAACAGAGAAATAGCTCTGTTTACCTAGAATCAGGGTTTATAGTCACTAGGTCTATCAAACAGCACTAAATTCAGTGAGAATGCGTACAGTTGACTGCTATTGAGCTATTGGAACAGAGAAATAGCTCTGTTTACCTAGAATCAGGGTTTATAGTCACTAGGTCTAACAAACAGCACTAAATTCAGTGAGAATGCGTACAGTTGACTGCTATTGAGCTATTGGAACAGAGAAATAGCTCTGTTTACCTAGAATCAGGGTTTATAGTCACTAGGTCTATCAAACAGCACTAAATTCAGTGAGAATGCGTACAGTTGACTGCTATTGAGCTATTGGAACAGAGAAATAGCTCTGTTTACCTAGAATCAGGGTTTATAGTCACTAGGTCTAACAAACAGCACTAAATTCAGTGAGAATGCGTACAGTTGACTGCTATTGAGCTATTGGAACAGAGAAATAGCTCTGTTTACCTAGAATCAGGGTTTATAGTCACTAGGTCTAACAAACAGCACTAAATTCAGTGAGAATGCATACAGTTGACTGCTATTCAGCTATTGGAACAGAATCAGGGTTTCACGAACCAATCCACTAAGAGTGTACGTACACACCTCCCTGAGACCTGTAAAGAGTCTCACTTGTCTAGCTGTAGTTTAATAACCCATCGTATCAGTAGAGCGTATGACATGCTACTGTTGATTGTGACTGTTTGCTCTTTGATTATACAAAACATGTACTAATTCATCAAAATAAAGTCTCAGTTAGTTTCTGTGTTGTTCTTGAAAGCTCGCTGTTGATAAAAGAAGAAAACATAAATCATAATACCCAAGCAGCACTAACCGTTAAAGCATCGATGAGTATAGCTTTAGCCAAAATTGTAGCTGCACAAAATGATGTGTCTGCCTCCAATCACGAGGAGAAACTACTCACTAAGGTCAGACACACAGCTAAGAACAAGAGAGAGAAAGAGTTGGAAAACACTGTCACACACACAGACAGGTGTACGTCCTTGCACATACCTGTCATGTTTAACAGTAATCACTTGGGGAGTGTTAGAGTAACAGCTTCAGCAGTACAGTGAGAGGCCTTCCTAGCTTAAAGTGCATTTAGGGACCGTCTGTTCTTTATCCCTGTTTCAGAAAGGAGAGAACAAGAAAGAGTGAGAGAGGGCTATAATTGGAGAACTACCAAGCACACACAAACGCATGCACATGATGCACTACCTCAAAGGGACAGACATACTGACGAGAAAGTGAGAAAGAGATAGAGGGAGGGAGGGAGAGGGAGGGAGGGAGAGAGAGGGAGAGAGAGAGGGAGAGAGCGAGAGAAAGACGGAGAGAGAGACTCAGAGAGAGAGAGAGAGAGAGAGAATCAGAGAGAGGGAGGGAGAGGGAGGGAGAGGGAGGGAGAGAGAGAGAGGGAGAGAGAGAGAGGAAGAGAGTGTTCACACAAACAAGGGTTACACATACTTTGATTGCTCATTGCAGGTGATAAGAGAAGAACCAACACACTGTGGCTTACCACTACTAGGTGTTCACATATTCAGCAGCTACAGAGGAAGAGAGAAGAAATAGAAATACATTGGTGACCAATTACCATCATCATGATACTATAAGTGATCTAGACTGTGAGATGAAAGAGACTGAGAGCAAGAAAGAAAGGGACAGAGAGCTACTGCTGGAGGACACACACATAACATACTATCACATACTACACACATACTATCACTCCATTACTATTTCATGCCGATGTAGTTGCAGTTTCCTGTCTTCTCCAGTTTACAATAGACAGTACAACAAAAAGGTGACATAATGATAATGATTACATGTAAAATATTTAAGTAGTAATAGTCACTGTGCTACTGCTCTTTGCAGTCTATTGCGGCAAGAAAGAGTTTGACCGATGATGATAATTTCCCTCGCTTTAGGAAAGCATGCTCAAGGCATGAGTACACATTTGTGCAACCAGATGGGTAGCATATGTCAAATGCATAGAATGCACTCAGTAGGTAGAGGGGAATTTTTACCACCTCTTCTACTTCACACACTACCATTCGGTCGACAATTAGGAAAGATTGAACGCTGCAGGTATCCTCTCTAATCACCACAACGTAAGGTGTGTCTGGACCTTGGGCAGTTATTTCCGTAATTGGTCGACATCCCTATAAAATGAATTAATGAAATGTTTAGTATGCAGTCATTTTATGTTAGTACCTCCACAAATTTAAGGACTTTGTTGTGGTCCGGTTTGCTGCGACTGTCAGGCAGTAAGTAGACCAGTACTGACAGTGCCATCAATGTATCATCCAATGCTATAGTAAAAATATTTTATTACAGCTGAAATTTGTTATACCTTGGGATTGTATAAGAGAATAATAGTGTCTGAATGACGTTCCCTCCTTGCTCTCCAGTATTGCCTGTTGCAATATTTTGCTCTCTATTTTCTTCCGTTTCTCTGCTCCTTCGTCCATGTCAGGACTAATTCTCTTTGGCTCTTTCAATAGCTGAAAAGATTAGTAGCATTATTACTACTGATACCATGATGTATAGTGTTAATAATTAACAAACCTGATCAGGGTCTTGCAGGAATGGATATTTGTCGAACAATTCCTGGACATTGCTGCCTATCTCCAGGATGTTTCTTCTTCTAAATCCAAATGTTCTGCTCATCAGCTCATTCACGACCATCATGCTTCTCTTTGTCTTCCTCCATTCTGCTTCAAGGACACGACAGTGCCTCTTGAATGATACATCATCTTCCCCAGCAGGTATTGGTGGGAGTGTGTCTGTATGAAAATGACATGCCATTCTATTGTACACAATCATGAATATAATTACATATCAGAAGATGCATCTACAACTGTTATGTTAGAGACAACATGAATGTACCTGTCTTCTTTGCAGACTTGTGTTTAGAGGGCATAGGTGAGGGCTTAGACGCATTGCCTGTTGGTTGAGCAGTGTCACCTATGCAAAAATCAAGTTATAATTATAGTTAAATATTTCTTTGTTATTACTATTTTTAGTTCCTTTTGGTTTTCTATTCCTTCTCTTGTCCTTAAATCGATCAATTAGATTATCTACTAGTCCTTCCTTTTTGGATAATAAATCATTTTAACATAATAATTATTATACAATTTACACAGTTAACTTACATGTTTGTTGTTCAGTTTACCTGTACCCAAAAATGGGTATTTGGAGATCATTTGTTTTGCAACAATTACATAATCATCCCGACTTGGGTGTCTTTTAAAGGCAAACATGGCATCTGCCACAGATGAGACAAATGAAGCCCTGGTAACTCTGGTAATTTGCCCTGTTTTAAGGGCCACTTCAACATCAGCCCTATAATTGGCTGGCAGGGGGAAAGGGTCAGGGAGGATTACTTCTTCCTTAATCTTCTTGACTGCCTTTATATCCACCAGCTCGTAAGGCCTCTTTCTACCTGACCCTAGCCCTACCAAGATGATGAAACATGCATTATTTGTCTGGGCCTACCCATCTCTTTGTTTTCTTTGTCTTCCTCTGTGTCAGGCAGTCCTGAAAAGTTAAAGTACATCAGTTACTCTATCATCAGTCAATTTAAAGCTACCAGTACATAGGTGAGAAACAAAAATTTAAAATCTTAAAAACTTTGCACAAACAGGTATATTAGTTGCAAAACATGTAGGGAGGTCTGACAGGTCACATTACGTGCAGGTAGAGGTTCCAACAAAACATGGGGTATCAGGTGAACATGAAAGAGAAGAGGGAGGTCTTTTGACCTCAGGTGAACATGACAGAGAGAAGGGAGGTCTTTTGACCTCCTCCGAAACATAGGGAGGTCTTTTGACCTTCTCAGAAATAGAGGGAGGTTGTATTTGAAACAGCATGCAAGTCACAACACAGGTAAAAGGAGGTGTCTAACATATACATGTAGGCTGCTGCAAAGAATAAGCTGAGGGAGGTATGACTGTGCCAATGAACAGACCATGCTAACATGCACATCAGTAACAAGACTTGTCAACATGCAAGCTGCTTACCATTAGTAAGCCCACATGCTGCTTCTTCATCACTGGCATCAGAAATCTGATAGGATTCATCAGGTAGAGGGAGGATTGCCTGTCCAAAGTATTACAGTCAATTTCAATTATAAGTGTTTGAGTATTACTCACATCTTCTTGATAGTTTGGAACCTCACAACTGATGATTTCCTACAAAATAATAAGTACATTAAATAATAGTAATAATAATTATTATTATAGCTCAATAAAAATAATGTTATTACAGCATTGTGTCAATGAGGACATAGCTCACATTATTCTGTGAAGGTCCTGGACACAAATCCTCCGGGAAGTTCTCTGTCTGCGGGAGTTCATCAAGAATGATCTAGAAAGTGTATATAATTTCGCTTAACCACATGAAATGGTGCAGATTATGAATGGTAGCTAGATGATCTCTAATCATAATGAACACAACACCTTCAGCTCACTTCGTCTATCACCTCTCTAGCTGGTCTCTCCATTACTAAAACCTTAGCTTCTCTTATCATCAATTCCTTCACCTTCTTCTACATCAACATACTCACTCCAGTCTTCAGAATAGCGCTGAATTATAATCTCCGACAGCAGAAATATAATCGTATAATCTTTCATAACTAAGCTAAGTCATAACAACTTAAGTCTTCATGAGAAATAGATAGACCTGTACGAACACCGAGAAGAAACACTGAACTTAATAATACAATAAAAAATATGATACGGAAGCAAGCTGCTGAAGCTGTCCAAATAATGTTATTGGAAAGATTGAGAACGTTTCAATTGGCAATCAGCTAAGACAAAGAAAAGTAGGAAGGGTAATTGAGCCAAGAGGGAGGGTGATTCAATCAAACGAAACATAATGGAGGGAGACAGGGGATAAATCTGGAGTGAACAGATGAGCCGAGTTAGAAACAGGAATGTTACACAAGAGGGCTTCCAAATTGGACTACCATGAGGCGGCACGGCCTTTGCACTGCGCAGGTTCTGTATGCCAGTGCTGTGCAAACTCCTGGACTACTCCTGGTTCCACCATGTACCAACGCCGCGCCACGCGCCACCCACGAAATTCGCGGGTCTATCTTATTGGTCGACCAATTTCCCGCGTACAAGTTGTTTACACTACTGATGTATCAGTGGTACACTGATTATTATTATAAAACAGTATCGAGGAGTGTGCATTATAGTAGATGAACAAAATTTACTATTGAGAAAGACAATGATCAAAACAGATGGTATTTGGGAGATACCATTACTTGACCTGACTGTCCATTGGTACACACAAGAGGATGATAATTTAATAATTGTTCGTATTTAAATACTACACATGAATTGTCTTGTTTAACTTCATATGCATGGTAATGATGGTGATAACATACAACAACTAATGGACAAATGACAAAAAAACACTCATGACAAACAACAACAATATCTTGAATTGACCCAAACATTGGGGAATCATCCTCTGCCATACCACATACCACCACAACATTCTTATGGTAACTTGTACCATGTATCTTAGCTGACTTGACCCTGCAGAGTGATGAACTGAAATGACTTATTGTTGTTATAGAGATATTGTGTTTCATTGGCTTTTTACACCTTAATCCACTGTGTAATGAGTAAATTCACCTATATACCTTTGCACTACTGAGTCATCGTCAAGCTCTGGCACTGCTCTCAGTAGCTCTCCTTCATAGTCCAAATCCTGAACCATGACGCTAGTGCCTAATGCATAATGCACCTAAATCAAAATCTTCAATACATTCAATCTTAGGTCTTACTACAAGTGTACTCTGTAGTTGATGACAGAAAATTTGCTGTCATAAGGTAGCAGATGTACAGCTGGTGATGGTCTGCCAGTGTCTTTGCGATGTTTTTAAAGTTGCCAAGTATGCGCGCCAAGTGTTTGAAATAACTATGCTTGGCTTCAAACCTCATACACCATAAGTGAACTAGGGGGCCACACCTGACAAATAAAATTAACACACTTCATAAATGCCCCATGTATGCACATACCATTTCATCCACGTGGCAAAATGTATCATGTAGTGCATCTTTGGGATTAAAGGTCTCTCAGGATAGAGATCCTTAAAGTCTGACAGGAAATCCTCAACCAGCATTGACACATAATCTGCCTTGTCAGCTGTTGTTTCAGGAGCAAACACATAGTCCATAATAGTTAAAAGTGTCAGTAAATTGTCCCAATAGGGATCATCCTTGGGAACAAGGTGCCCAACCAGAAGAGGCAGAAACCTTCCTAGGCACCACATTTGGGTAGCTACATGATGTACATGTATATAATTCACAGATGTTTAAATTTGATTATACATACCAGATTGCTTAAGGTGACCACTTGAAGAGATATGAGCAGGAAGAATCTGTGAAGGCTTGTTCTTTATCTCAGAAGGTCCATAATTCATAGAAGATATTCGAGAATTGAGAAATCCAAGAGAAAAAAGCTTTTTGTCCTGAATCAAATACATCAGCAAGTGTCGCAAACACAATTCCAATGACCCCTCTAGTATATCGTGCATTATGTCAGGCACAAGACCACTGGTCACATGGAAAAACTTGCAAGCATTCAGAGCTGAATTACACACAATACCATATGTTGTGGTATCGAGGTTATGCAATGGCCCTCCCAGTCCATCACAGTGAGAAGTGTATAGTTCTTTAGTTCTCAACTGAACAGAACTTTCATTGAACTACAAAATTAAGATAACTCCCATTTTTTAACACAAACACACTCAAATCTGACCTTTGTTTGCATGTCTTCTTCTACTACCATGCAATATTGACATCTGCGAAAAGCTGATGCCAATGCTTTATAGCCTCCAATACTCCAAGCAGCTAAATTGTCTGCTGATACGGTTGTCAGTGTACCACGAAAAGCTGCCAATTGACCGTCAAATTCAAATGGAACTCCATCTTCCTGAAAAATTAATGTAATTAATTTTTATTAATATTTAAAACTTGAAAAAAGTATTACCGACTCAAGCTCTCTTATAGACTCAACAATAGGGCTTAGAATTTTCTCTATACCGTATTTAATGATGATCGAGTGCCGGGCTACACAAAGAAGCTGAATACTCTTGAGTGATGATCTAAGTTTCGGATGGAGATTGCCAAGCATGTAATACACTAGTCCTACACAAAATTGGATAGTTGACATAGTCAATGCTCACTAGACAAGTTTGGAACAAAACCTTACCCAGTTTATGGATTTTGGCTTTACTCCCAATCGGATTACATACTTCAATTTCATCATAGTATAGCTGGATTTGAAGTGCACAGGGGTGGTTCTTAAACAGCTCAGACTTGAGAAACAATTCACCATCACAATAATCACCTATCCTTACTCCAGAAAGACTGTGTGAATTCATTACCTGCTCAAGGCAATAATTATTAGTAAAGTATGTGTATATATAAAAATTGTGTATACCTGCTCACAAACAACATCTGTACGTAGTAAGCACTGGAGTGACTTCAAAAGTGGGATTTCGTAGCAACAGTCGATGACTTCCACTAGCTTTCCATTCACTTCTTCCCAGTTACGACCTAGAACATGCTCCTCAGGCTCCTATAGTAAAATGCCATCACTGACAATTCAACAAAATGCAATTTACCACAAGATTAAAATTCTCTTTGTAGTACTTGTGTTGAAAATGCTGAGTTTCAAGACCAGCAAAAGGAGATGAATTAGTAGAAGACATCAGAGCATCCTCCAGACACATACCCTCTGATACTTTTTTCTTAACTTCAGCCTAGGATTATACACAGATACTATGTTATCACAAAGTTATTGTGATGCACCTGCAACTGTTCCATACAGTCTGTCCACAGCCCACCAAGGTCCTGAACTATTCCATCGAGCGCACATTTTTTTTTTTTTTTTTTTTTTTTTATAATAGTTTAGCAAATTGCATGGACACACACAAATAGCAATGCATGCTAATACAAGGTGTGTACCCAAATGAATAAACAGGTATACAGAGATAATAAATAATGTAGAATAGCATGAGTCCAGATATGTGAAAGAAGTCACCGATCAGTAGCCACAAGTATAGGTGAATGGTTAGAAGAGGTCAGCCACGAATATAATAATAGTAGAAAGGTAGAATCAAATATAGTTAGGTGAACAGGTCAGTAAACAAGAGAACAGTAGATTGAGCAAGAGGTCAACAAGTCACAGGCTTAGGAAGAGGTCACAACAAGTACAGGCTTAGTAGAGTTTAGAAAGCGACGAGGGCAGGAACTTTCAATGAAGAGAAAGAATTAGAATAAAAGATAGAAGTAGAGAAAAAATTAGAGAGGCGTGAGAGAATGTTCGAGTAGAAGTGAGAGGGTTAGATAGAGGAGTAGGAAGAAGAAAAGGAGGGCGTCTCATGTGTGGCTTCCGCGGCATCGAATTAGACTCAGATTGACAGGGTGATACATGATGCGGTGACTTAGAAGGACAAGAGAAAGGGGGAGTAGAGTGCTGTGTAACTTTACGTACTTCGCGCGTTTTAAAAAGAAACAGAGCAGCCTGTCTCTTAACAGCACCTGCTGGATCCTCAGGCTCCTCAGTATCCGTTCGATCCTCCTCTTCACGATCGTCACTGCACTGTTCCAAACTGGTCGCGTCGTCAGTTTCAGAGAGCGGGTGGTTTTCGCTACTCGCGGAAATGCTTGCACTACTACTGGCTTGATCTTGACGCACGAGTGCTTCTCTGTGCTTCCTGTATACGTGCGATCGGAAGGATTCGTACACAGTGTATGTCTCTGGGCACGAGTTGATACCACACTTGATAGTCAGTCCAGCATCATATCTATGAGCGCTCATGTGCCTAAGCGTTGCTGCAAAGCTGTTACCAGCAAAATGGTTACATATAGTACACATGTACATTGCTGGTTCAGTCGAGACTACCTAGCAACTAATTCTGCATGGTATTACATTCACCGTTTTTGAACTGCAACTACTTCCCACGCGATGTTTTTGATTTAAACGTCAATTTTGACTGGTCTTTGATTTATTTTTCTTCAATCAAAGTTGAATTTTCTCAGGTAGTCTATATATACCGCGTGCAACTCGCAGTCGACAGAACACAGACCATGGATGAGTTCGGGAGCAAGACGGTGGAGGAGCTTGGCGACTGGCTGCAAGACCAAAAATTCTCTGATGTTACTGTAAAAGTGTTCAAAGGTAGCATCATATCTATGGTAGCATCTATTTTTACTACTGTAGCCTATTAATATAAGACAACGTACAAGTGCATAATCAGTAACGGATTCTTAAGTCTTATTAGCCGTTATGCATGCATCAATGGTGAAATTGTAGCAAGGCTTAACCTTAAGGTATCATGGAGTACAATAAGTGCATGTAGATGGTCATGCAGTTATCTATAATAATTTTTTTTATGCAATGTAAATCCATTATACAGATACTGCATGCATTATTGGAAATCAATGTAATAATAATGCAGGCCATCACATAATAGGAGATCTGCAATTCTGCATGCATGACTTTCTTCAACATGTGTGCTTTCTTCAACATGTGTGCTATAGTTGTGCAGCTCATAGTAGATTAGGAAGTACAAACAGGACAGGCCCAATTGTACACATGTACCGGTGCATGTACCATACTGTTAAAACCAAACATCCAGCTGCCCAAATACATTCAAATGCATGTTGCCGCAGTTGTTAGTGATTCGAAAGGTCAAGTTCAGAATAAACAAGTAACAGTTACTTTCATTATTTTTATAGATAATGAAGTGGATGGAGAGGCATTTCTCTTGTTGTCTGATCATCAAATAGCATCCATGGTGAAGGCAATTGGGGCTCAATTAAAGCTCATCAAGAAGAGGGACTCTCTTAACCAACAGGTGTGCTGTGGTGATTATTTTGGTCCATGCATGACAATAAATATTGACATCTTTCCAAACATTAGCATTTGACTGCCCCACAACCTGCACAAGCACAAAAAAGGCTACTCACTGATGATGACTCTTCTGATGGCCCTGATGGACTCAGCAGCAGTGAGGTGTATGATTTCATGCATCACATAATCACATCATGCATACTATCATACTAAATAATAATAATAATTATAATGATGTTATGGGATTGGAAACAAGATTTCGTCCGTGTTCAATCTTGCTCTTAGGTGGACTTAGGTGCTCTGATGGATGAACATTTTCGAGCTTGGTATGCTATCGTAAAGATTGTCCCGTTTCATTTAGCTATCATGGAAGTACTGCATCGTGAAGGTTCAGTTTAAACGAACATGACGTGACGTGCATGCGTGCGCGTACATCGCGTATCGGTACGGTTCATGTAGATCATTACGTACACTGATGCATACTACACACAAATCAACTACAGGACTTTCTCAATCTGTACTACATATAGAAGCACACAACAGCGTAGAAAGACTATGTGGCCATTAGAAAACTTGATGATGCAAGAGAAAGGCGTACGAAGCAGATTTTCCATTCCTTTTGGCTTTTGGTGCTTATGCAATTTACATGATGTCGTATCGTGGGTTCACAAAATAGTATTATTATCTGGCTGGCTCAAATCATGATTCAGTTTACAGAGCACTGATTTAAATAGACAGAACATATACCGATTGTTCAAAATACAATCAATTGCAATCATGTGCTAAGAGTCCAGGGATGTAACACATGATGATTGTTTTAGTGCTTGCTCAGTTTTTGCATGATCTCATTCCAGGACCAACCCTGGTTACAGTGACATAATCATGTATTGCACATACAGATGATGGAGGAAGGCTTGCAAGATGAGGAGTTATTTGCCAGGACGGTAGACAGAATGCAAGAAGCATCCTCTTGTGATTTACCCATCACCCCTACCAGGTCTTGTGACAGTGTTAGCAAGGTAGGGCACAATCAAACCTACTATTACAGTGTTGTTACATATAGAATCAGCCAAAACATTTAAAGCTAGCACTGGAAGAGGGCAGTAGTATTAGTGCTTGGCAAAGGGTTGCTTCTAAGCGTAAGCAAGAAGCAGCCCTGCCAATGCCTTTTGAGCTTCCACACAACTTCAAGCCAAATATTCAGGAAGGGTTGGACAACTGCTGCCTGAATGGAAGAGCTAGGACAAAATTTGTCACAAGCATTGCTGAGAGTATGTATAGGTTCAAGAGCTATCCGACAGGGGAGGAGTACGAGCATGTGAGCAGGCAGATAGTAAAAAAATGGTCTTTTCTTAATACTTCAACCAGCCATGTAAGTGTAGCTGCATCATTGTCTATTGCTTTAAAACTATTATGTGCCTCAAAATGCAGGGGTACTTTGTAGAAACTCTAAAGGGGAGAATGGCATATCTAAGGAAGCCTGATGGTCAGAAACGGGGAAAAGGGAATCCATCACCAGTTGCTGCAGTTCAACGGAAGCCTCTAATGCCACTGTGCCAGAGCCTATCTCCTGTGGCATTGGTATGTGAAGACAAAGCCTCCCACGAGCGGCATTTAAAAGCCCTGAAGAAGGAGTACAAATCACTTCATCCCAACAAGCAGGTTTACTCAGTCACCTTTTTTTTATTGTGGCAACTACAAGCATTAGTGCAAACCAGTATAGTGTATATAAAGCATACAAGTATGCATACAGCCAGAGTATTCCTGGTATACGCATGTTAATAATGCACTATTGTATGTATAGGCAACTAAGGAGCTCATGAAGCGGACTTTTGGTTTTAGACGTCAAGATGTTCTTGATGGGAAATACACAACGGAATCATTGTTTGCTGTGTATCCACCAATGAAGTCTCCCAATGAGGTGGGCAGTCACACTTAGTTAGACATTTCGCTTAGTATTATGCATAGTGCGTGCATAGCTGTAATTAAGCTATTTTTTATTCACGATATCAAGATCATCAATGAGCTAAACAGGATAATGGCCCGTGATGTGGCTGGGGAGGTGGAGGATATTTGGAGGGATTTATCGGTGAAAATAATTGAATGTGCTAAGGAAGAAGACAATGCACATATTGGAAATATGCTGGAAGACCTTCCTATTCCCGATAATCAGCTTTGTGAGGGTAAGTGCATAATGAAAATTATACTTCCTATTGTTCCATTATAATTAATTGAACACAGATGGCAAGAGTCTACTTGCTACTTGTCTGCTGTACCACCTGCTCCATGACACCAGGACTAAACCAGATGTTAGACTGGTTGTCACTATTAGTGAGGTTGGTGATAATAATTTATTATTATAATGCATGGCTTATTATACTGACTCTGATTTTTTCTATGTGCAGGAGAGTATCAGTGATTACATAGGACAAGTTCCTACAGCACAGCCGTGTATTGCTGTAAAGGGCTCTTTTGCAGCAATACAGCAGGCTGTCTTAGTTGTCGAAAGACAAATTGTTGCTCCAGTTGATCCCAAAAGGGGGCCACTAGTTCTTATAGCAGCATTCTACGCATACAACATGCATTACCCGTTTGGCTGCAAAAATTTCTATACATTCTTGGAGGTTGCATTCCTTAAAGTTAAGAAGCCAGCGAAGATGACTAGGCTTACTGGACTTCTAGCAAGACTATCTCCAGCAATGCCTTCTTAACTTGCTCTTTTCCACTCATTTTTTTCAATTATGAGTGTTGGAATAATATTAACTTACTCTAGATCTGATCTGATTGCTGCTGTAAACTTGTGTTTGTATTGTAATAATAATTATGTCCATAATTGTAATAATTATGGACACAGTAAAAATAATTTCAGAGTCTCCCCCGGGGCCCATACAATACATATCCCGTAAGAGCGAGAAGGGCATGCATGAACCAACAGCAGTCGAATCGACTAGGATCACTATTATAGTTGGCACGTCATGCATGTGTTTAGCCGATCGCAAGTTAGTTACACATGCAGCTAGCTCTTGACGTGTGCCGGTGTGCGCGTCTACTCTATTTTGTTTGTTTTACAGTGACGATGAGCTACCAACATTATACTTTCCCACACGATGGCTTTCCTGACAGCGAAACAGCTAACCTGATCATGTGTAACGGTTCACATTCTGGGGTGTTACATGCACGACTCTACCTCTATTATAGTGGATATGTAACATGTAAGTTGCAACTGCCCTTCTGGCACTTATTATAGTACTGAGATACCCATTATATTGATCAGTCATTTCAAAACAACTCAGAGGGTATCATACCATCCTATGTTGGGTTTAGCTTCATGAACCTTTGCCTTTACAAAGCTGTGTTCTAGTCTTAAAACCCTCAGTAAAATTTAAACGAATTGATTCAACCTACATGTATGACTCGTGTTGCAGCCTCAGCTCCTAAATTTTAAGCCATTACTATTTTGGGGTGCGCACTTGATTGCCACACTCTATATACACCATTCTTTAATCTTTATAACTGGGCTTACAAATGTAATTCTTCATCCTTAGACGTTTGACCAGCAAAAAATCTGAATTCAAGGGTGGTAGTACTTTGATCGCACAACATTGCTACTATCTTCACACAACATTGTCCCTAGCTTCACACAGAATTGTCCCCAGCTTCACCAGTGGCAGTCCTGGAGTTCACATCTAGGACTGAGTTTGCTACTAAACATTGAAGTTATTTTCACTGCTGTTGATACAGTAAAGTACCTCAGCTAACCACTCTGTACAAACTACATGTATTTCCAAGAAAGGCTAGCTGTGTGGCTAAGGTACGGCTTATATTACTGCTAGTACATTCTTCCAGTGCACACACACACACACACACACACACACACACACACACACACACACACACACACACACACACACACACACACACACACACACACACACACACACACACACACACACACACGCACACACACACACACAACCACAAGGGGAGGCAAGCTTCTTGGGAGCCACATGTTGTCCCTCTAGCGTTAGTTTCAACACAATATCATTAGGTGTGTTCTAATCTTATAGGGAACATTAGGGCGACCCACACACTGTCACTAGCTTCACTCTCACTCACACACACTATCACTATGAGAGAGTATGTATGTGCTTGTGTGTGTGTGTGTGTGAGATCTCACCATCATCTGTCATGTAATTCTTTTCATTTGACATTTTTAAAAGTGATTCCCATTTGCATTCACAAGCTATTCTGTGCTGACGAGGACAGAATGAGTCCGAAACGGACGTACTTGTACATCTGCATGTCCACAGCTGCTTTACTGGTGTTACTTACTCTGTGTTAAGTGTTTGTAGGTTATAAGAAGTAATATTAATTTTATTATAATATCATACTTGAGTTGAATAAAAAGAGGAGAAGAAACAGTGAAACATAAAATTTGAATATAAGAGGATGATAATCCGATAATTTGTTTTGGGATGTAGCTATCAGTTGCAGTGCTATCAGTTCAAATAGAACAGAATCAAAGCATGCTAGCACAAAGACAGGATCTTGTTCCTTGACCAAAATAGTCCCCACTTTCCCAAAGACTGGCATATCATACTCGAAATGACTTGTGACCACTGTCCCCACTGAGTACTTAGTACCATTTATAGTGGTGTATTTTGATCTGCGTTAAAAAAAATAAAATCAGGACTTATAACAATATATAATATCATTGTTGCATACGGTGAATCAAGGGATCGGTGACCTCAATCTCTAAAAGATGAATATTGTATGGCAGAGAATCAGTGTTCACTTGTGTGACTGTATCAATTTGGTTTTAAAATAAAAGAAACGCACACGCAATACTCATGTGTACCTGGTCCACATGTTACTGGAAAGCATAGGTAACCTTTCTTGTCTGACATGTAGTAACACATCAGACGTTGATGGTGATATACTAGCGACAAGGCCAAGTTCTTGAAGTTCTTGATGACATGAGATACTTGTTTAAAGTATGAATGCTTGGGTTCAAATCTCATCCATCATAATCTGATCAGAGGTCCAAATCTGTAAGGTATTTGTCAAACTTTATAATAATGTCATTACATGTTTCCACTAGGTCTCCTTTGCTGCTTGGTGTGTACTTCCTTCCTAGTACTCGTTCTACTGGATCCTAAATGTGGGGATAGTAATTGCCAATACAATTACTATGTACTTGCCAGGTATTCAAGGTGATTTCTGATGTACCTATCTTGTTTATGTCTTGTCTTTAGCTCAGAAAAAGGATCAGCAGCTACATTGAATTGTGATTTCTCTCATCGCCTCATGAACTATCAATTTTACACCACCAGATATACCATCCATAGCTGTCTGTAATTATTATTATAGTGTTGTCATTGTAAACATGAAATCTATAATCTTTTATTATACCTGCGATATTTTGTGAACCTCCATTGATCGCAAAACAAACAACACAGCTGCCCTTTCACTGTCAGGCTTTTCGACATCTGTGGATTCTTGTTCGTCTTCTGTCTCTTGCACTGGTTCTGAATAATTATATGCATGTTGACTATGTAGATTTATGGAACAGTGCAACTATACCGCGTCTGCAGAGGCAGACGGTCCAGCAGGCTGGATTACCCAATTCGTCTCGGTGATGTTTATACACATGGCGTTTGTAGGCATCAAACTTAAAAACTTCGCGTTCTTGAGATACTGGGCAGAAGTTGCAAGCGATCTTGAAGTTAGGTTTAAAGCTGTACACAGCCCCTATGTGTCGAAGAACTCCAGAACACGATCTACGACGAAATTCTTTACAGATCGGGCAAACGTGAAAGCGTATGTTAGGCGATGTCCGTAGCATATTCTTAGTACTAATAGTGTAAATCCTGCAGCCAAGCAGCTAGCAGCCAACAGTTTGCAGCAAACGGACGTCATTTTGTGCAATCATGAGGTCATTTTACGTCACAATCCTTGGCGGCTAATCGCGGGAAGTGATTTCATTGGATCTATGGATTATTGTTCCTAGATACAAAACGGCGATGAATTTTGCAGCTGCAGCATGTCCGATTATTATGTAGCACCATTTAGCAACATACTTACCGGTCACATTGTCCTCTAAAGGCGCTAGGCGTAGCAGACCAGGAAAGAGTGACTGAGCGATCATTGACTACGTACGTGAAGATACGTCAGCACTACGTCAGAATAAATTAGCTTGTCGTACCCCCTGCGCATGCGTCATGCATGCGTGCAAAATACGAGCGCTGTCCGCCATTATGATCTGGTAAGCTACATTACCCTGGTTCTTGAAGCCTTGTGTAATCGTTTTCAACTCTATGTAGGCCCAATGTGACTCCTACCTCCCCCGGCACTCTCATTCATTCATGGCTCTTTCTAATGCATTGCCTATATCTTCTTCATGTTCTTTCATCACTGAATGTGTGTCAATCATGACGAGTTCCTAACACACGAGGTTGGTGCATCTCTCTCTCTCTCTCTCTCTCTCTCTCTCTCTCTCTCTCTCTCTCTCTCTCTCTCTCGTTCATTCACGGCTTTTCTGAATGGGTACAGGATGTATGTTATTTGCAATTAATGAACGCCTGAGGGATTTCAGTGATTCTACATGTAGCTTGCCGGTTGTGGCCGCTATCACCAGCATGTGTCCCTTCAAGGTGAACAGTTTCAGATTTCTCATCCTGTAGCTTGTGATGAAGGATTATTAGTATGAAATATTTATAACAATGTTTTCATTGTTTTACGTATGATGCATGCCAGAGTGGAAGCAGATTCAAACTACATGTATCATTTTCCGGTCTATACTCCTTTGATTTTACCGACTGTGTACTTACAGGCTAGTGGGAAGTACAGGAACATACAGTGGTTGTCAAGATGAACACAACAAAAGGTGTGTTGAAACATAATTTTTTTCTTTCTTTATTGTCACACACGCACACTCTCTCACACTCACGCACACACGCACTCTCTCTCTCTCTATATATATATATGTCTCTCTCTATTATTCCGTCTATATATTTATCTATAATCTCTTTTTCTTCTTTGAATTACTTTTCCTTTTCCTGAATTCACAGGACGTGTGTTCGTGTTTTGACGACTGACAATCTCGTACACCAAGGCACGTCCACACATTCTCTCTGTCTATCTATCTCTATCACAATTATCTGTCTCTCTCTCTCTATCTCTCTCTCTCTATTATATCTATATATATATGTCTCTCTCTATTATTCCGTCTATATAATTATTTATCTATAATCTCTTTTTCTTCTTTGAATTAGTTTTCCTTTGAATCCTTTTTCTAAATTCACAGGACGTGTCCTCATGTTTGGACGACTGACAATCTCGTACACCAAGGCACGTCCACACACATTCTCAGAACAGAACAAAAGGTACCAGTTCTCATGGACAGAACGAAAGGTGTGTTCAAACATAATTTTTTTCTTTCTTTATTGTCACACACGCACTCACACTCTCTTTCACACACACACACACACACTCTCTCACACGCACATACACATTTATGTATCATTTTCCGGTCTATTCTCCTTTCATTTTAACGACTGTGTACTTACAGGCTAGTGTGAAGTACAGGAACATACAGTGGTTGTCAAGATGAACAGAACACAAGGTGTGTTGAAACATAATTTCTTTCTTTATTGTCACACGCACACTCTCTCTCACACACACACAGACTCACGCACACACACACACTCTCTCTATATATATATCTATATATATATGTCTCTCTCTATTATATAATCCCTTTTTCTTCTTTGAATTAGTTTTCCTTTTTCAGGACGTGTGTTCATGTTTGGACGACTGACAATCTCGTACACCAAGGCACGTCCACACACATTCTCAGAACAGAACAAAAGGTACCAGTTCTCATGGACAGAACGAAAGGTGTGTTCAAACATAATTTTTTTCTTTCTTTATTGTCACACACGCACTCACACTCTCTTTCACACACACACACACACTCTCTCACACGCACATACACATTTATGTATCATTTTCCGGTCTATTCTCCTTTCATTTTAACGACTGTGTACTTACAGGCTAGTGTGAAGTACAGGAACATACAGTGGTTGTCAAGATGAACAGAACACAAGGTGTGTTGAAACATAATTTTTTTCTTTCTTTAGTGTCACACGCACACTCTCTCTCACACACACACACACACACTCACGCACACACACACTCTCTCTCTCTATATATCTATATATATATGTCTCTCTCTATTATATATCTTTTTCTTCTTTCAATTAGTTTTCCTTTT
>OZ024792.1:4418859-4511372 GCA_964017065.1 Haliclona indistincta
TGGCTATTTTCCAAATGCCTCCAAGTCGTGGCTCGTCACCAAAGAGACCTTTCTATCTGAGGCTAAGGCAGCTTTTGCTGGTACTAGAGTCAACATCACTAACCATGGGAGACCCTACCTTGGTGCTGCCATAGGAACAAATGATTTTGTCTCAACCTATGTCAAGACCAAAGTTAAAGAGTGGATCTCCTACATTGATCAGCTTGCCTTGATTGCCAAAACTCAGCCACATGCAGCCTTCTCAGCTCTAACCCATGGCCTATCTAGCAAATGGACCTATCTTAGCCGTACCATTCGTGACATCCATGATCTTCTGCTGCCCCTTGACAATGCCATCCGATCTAAACTAATCCCTGAACTCACTGGTCGACCTCCACCCAATGACCTTGAATTCAACCTTTTCTCCATTCCGGCCAGATTAGGAGGGCTGGGAATTAATATACCTTCCAAGACTGCCGACAAAGAATTCACTTCTTCTCTTCAAGTAACCAGTCCAATTTGCCAAAATATCCTCCTTCAATGTAACAGCTACACTGAGGACATGATCAAAAGCCAGCTAAACGCAAAGGCTTCCATCCGTAGTAAAAACAAGTTCTTGTACTCTGCATCAGCCAAATCTATCAGTTCAAAACTCCCAGAACCACTGAAGAAAGCTGTCACACTTGCTCAAGAACAAGGAGCATCCACCTGGCTAACTGCCCTTCCCCTACAAGAGCATGGCTTCTCTTTGCATAAGGGTGCTTTTCGAGATGCCTTGGCTCTCCGGTATGGCTGGATCCCTGCAAATCTCTCCACTCATTGTGCCTGTGGCAAAAAGTTCTCAATTGAACATGCCTTCTCGTGTCCAAAAGGTGGTTTTCCTTCGATCAGGCACAATGAAATAAGAGATATCACCGCCACCCTACTGACTGAGGTTTGTCACAATGTCTCAATTGAGCCCAACCTTCAACCAATAACTACAGAGACAATGCATCTGTCTTCCGCCAACACTGAGGATGGTGCACGCCTTGACATCGCTGCAGATGGGTTCTGGGGATGCTCTTCACAAAGAACATTCTTCGATGTGAGGGTATTCAATCCGCATGCCCCCTCAAACAACATGAATACCTCCTCTTCCTGCTATCGTAAACATGAGCTGGCAAAGAAGCGAGCATACTCACAAAGGATAAGAGAAATTGAACACTCATCATTCACTCCTCTTATCCTCTCCGCCACTGGTGGTCTTGCAAATGAGGCAACAGTGTTCTACAAGCGTCTTGCTTCAATGCTTGCTACTAAATGGGATCAGCCGTACTCATCTACCCTGTGCTGGTTGAGATGCCTTTTAGGCTTCTCTCTTCAGAGATCTGCTATCAGATCTCTCCGAGGCTCGCGTTCTACTTGTGGCCACGCTCTTAAGACCCCTGCAGTGGCTGATCTGGTCAACTCCGAGTCCGGCATCACTCTCTGACTAACTAACTAACACATGTTCCTTATTATAATCATCATTCTATCACTATTGCCATTATTATTTATCTTATACTATCTATGGTTTAAGCTCTAAAAAAAAAAAAAAAAAAAAAAAAATTGGCTAACAGTTTGTTTCCGGTTTTATAAGCACGCACGCGCATGGGAGGTCTTGGTAGGAGTGACCACACACTCCCCGTTTGGTTAGCTATATAAAACATTCTACATGTACAAGTAGTCAAACGTCAATTACTGCTTCAATTATTCAATATGTCTGTCGGAGAATCAAAATCTGCTCTGGTGAGTTACTTGTAATTATAGATATTATATACTACGTAACGTAGTATGTACTTGTCGTCATGATCATTGACTACGGACCGAGCACGTTAAGTCATGCATATCGTGCTCTTGGTATCGCATCTGATATCTATCTTTTGCACAGGGCAACCAGCTAAGAAGTGCATGCAGAAGCGGAGACTTGGCAAATATTAAGGCCTTGATTGAGAAAGGAGCTGACATTCATAGCACCACTTCGGTCAGTTACGAGAAATCAACACTGCAATGAAAATACTGGGGTTTTTTCATTGCAGTCTGGTAATACGTCATTGCACTATGCCTCATCTGATGCTAATGCTGAGGTAGTTCAGTTCCTACTGGATAATGGGGCTAATTCTCTTGCTGAAAACAAAGTAAGCATGGTCCTGGCTGTACATGCACTTTGGTATCATGTACCTTATAGGACAAGACTACACCTCTGCATGCTGCTGCAGCCAGTGGACAAACAGAGATTGTAGAGCTGCTTTTGAATAAAGGAGCACTTATTGATGTGGTAGATACAGTAAGTGCAATCTATAAGATTTCCTTATTTTTTTTAAGATTTCCTACGCAAACTCATTAGTGGTACTACCATCTGTTCTGTGATAATGTTTAATGTGGCTCTTGTAAATGTTTATGTAGTGGGGCACAGCGTTGCATCAAGCTGCTGCAGAAGGTCGAACAAAAACAGTTGAATCGCTGTTAAAGCATGGAGCCAACTGCCATGCAGTCAATGAGGTGAGAATGTAGGCTATACACAGCATTATACAAGCCATGTAGGTATTCCTAAGCTAATTGAAGGTGTGTCTAGAAGACTCTAGATACCTATAACACAGGCTTCCCCTCTCAACTAAAGACTTATCCATTACAGCTTTGTACTATTACAAACTGCTACAGGGCCATAGGAAGTTTGTATTTCTGATGTCATTATGATCACATCTTCATAGAACTGTCATTGGCACCTTTATAGGATGGAGACACTGCTTTGCACAATGCTGCTTGTGAAGGTCATTCAGCTATCACCACTCTTCTCCTACAAAATGGTGCTGATCCACTACGCAGCAACAATGTGAGTCAACTGAGATAATTCTGTGAGTGTTTTAACTTTTTAAATTCAGGTTGGGAGGACACCATTCCATAATGCTGCTTTCTTTGGTAGAAAGAATGTGGTCAAAGTGATGCTAAGCTTTGGAATGAAGCTTGGTGCTAAGGACAAGGTAAGATAGCAACGTATCATTAGCTAGGAATTTTTACAAATGCTATAGAATGGAAACATTCCACTTCATCATGCTTCAGCTGAGGGACACGTTGATACAGCTAAAATGCTGGTCTTGGAAGGAGCTGACATATACACTGCTAACAATGTGAGCCTCTTTTCTTCGAAATTTAGCAACTTTTAAACTCATTTTCAGGATAGCAAAACTCCAGTGGATGTAGCATCCACTACTGAAATGAAGGAGCTCTTTGCTTCTGCTCACGCTTTACAAGTTAGTTGGTAAACTTTCATTGTTGTGTTAAGATTAAAAGTGAAACGTGTGTTGTAATCGAAATACCCCAACACTCTGGGTTTTAAGTTAAACAACAAACACAGTTTCAAACTTGAGTAACCTCATTGTATTTACCATAGCTGATCCAGTTGCTTGGTGGTTGTAATTATTGCATTGGTGTATTTCAAAAAAATTCATTCAACAATTCCATTTAGTGGAATCCGCTGCTAGTCATTTTTTGGAATCCTTGTAATAGGCTAGTATATTGAGTTATAGTTTAATTAAACTAATTATTTTCTTATAAAGTTTAAATACCTAAGCTATATAATAATTATTATAAGGTATTACTAATTACAACCATTTAGATCAAGCAGCTTCAGAAAGTTCGCCTTCAACTGCGACAAATGGCGATGGACTACGAGAAAGCTGAGGAAAAGATTCGTCAACTGAGTACTAAAACTCAAGACGCTCAATAATTCAAAACATGACAATCTCATTTTGTAGACCCTTGCATTGTTGTCCAGTTATATTGCAGTTTTGCTCAAAATGTTGCTTTAATTTTTGTCCAAAATTTGATGTTGATTATAATTTATAATAAAATTTTTGTACTTTTGTCTATCAAAATTAGTACGATTACACTGATGAAGTATCCGTAGATATCCGGCGTTGTTGTTGCACCGAGCTGCTCAGAAGATGAAGGAACTGTAGGCTTGCTGTTCACCTCCTGTGTTCTAGGAAATGTCACCTATCTCTCGCAACTGCTATTCTGATCTTTGGTAGGTGAGTTGATCAAGGCTGTATCTTGCTAGGCGACTGTTCCGAGCCCACCTCTGCTTGCTATTGTGTGCAGACCTTGTCGTTGAAAACATTCCTGCTATCATTTATCTAGCAATACTGTAGCTTGCAGAGTCATTTGGTATTGAACCTGTCGTACATACACGTGCAGTGTGCAACAGTATTGAAAACTTGTCGCGATGTATGTGGGAGGGCTCTAATTAGAACGTAGTGCCCTTGCATTGTCCTCTGTGTGTGAACTATTTAACGAACACTCAACGGATTTTGCCAGCCGTGGAGTACCCTTTGATCTGTCTTCCTCTGTCTCTGTGCACCAGTTCCAAGAATCAATGCTGCCCGAGTGTGCATATATGCCGTCTTTAACTGAATGACCAGTAGTTTGTAGTTTCAGCCAGCCAGCAGCAAGAATATCTGTTGAGTATATGTTTTCTAGCTAAGACCGGTTAAGACAATAGTTAATGCATGTGCATATGAGGCACTAGATAGCAGTGAAACCTGTATCACCATGCTGCTTAAATTCGTTTAAAAGTTACCTAAGTCCATGTGTTATGTAAACAGTCGTGTTGTTAATAATCATTCTTCTCCTGCCCTGCTCATTTTGTACAGAGCAAGTTCCTCTAATGGCATCGTTTCTAGCTCCTTCTCCCTCGCAGGAGCAAGAGGTAAGTAATCATGATTCAGCATGTTAGAGTCTATCGTGTATGAGTGGTTGGAGTACTCCTTGATTATCTCCAGATTAGTTGGTTTCCTTTGTACAAATGTGATCATAATCTTGTTTTTTATCATTTCAGGCGAGAGCACTCCGCGAGGTCATACGCTCTACAACACGCACGTTGGATCAGATCGAGAGGGAGTTTCCCGGTGGCAGTAGGAACAGACCATCAGTTGTTATTGAGGTATGAGAGAGAGATTTAAGCTTGTCTCAGTTTTGTCTACTTGCTGGCTGCTTCATTAGCATGGTTTATAGTGCTTTTGGTGAGACTTTCTGAGATAATATGTTTATCAAACGTGTGTTGTCAGGAAAATAGATCAATTTTCTTGCACTGTGCATAGAATTTTTCGGTTAAAACTCGCTTGGAATAGTCATTGTGTAATTCACCTGTTTCTGCACTGTTTGGAAGTGTGTAATAGTAATACAAGACTGTTTTTGGCTCCCTATTTGATTTATAATGCTACCAAATGCACTGATATGCTGAGAATGTAGCCAACAAAGGGTATTGGTATCTGAACACCACGCGAGTTGTTTACCAGTATTGTGTGTGCGTCCATGTGTGTAGCACAGCTCAATGGATTTTATTTAAACCTTCCTTGAAAAGAGAATGTTCTGCAAGTATAGCTAGAACCTAAAACAGATATGATCTGGATGGTTTTATCACTGCAGGAAGAGAGTGATCTTCGACAGAGATTGGCTGAGCTCTTGCAACGAGAGAAGTCCTTCAACGAAAGAGGAGGATTGAATTCAGGTTTGCAAAGATAGCTCATTATAGCTATGACTGATTCTAGGGAACGGGACAGAGGGGAGAGCACCAGTATTACCAGTACCAATGTAACTAGCTGCAAACTGCCCCAAATTCTTAAGTTCTCTCCCTTACTTGGTAGTATTCTCGCTGATTAAGTCTACAAAATAGTGTCTCAGACAAGATGACACGGGTACTGGGTAGACAGACACTGGGTATTTATGATTGACCAATTTGTTTCTCATAATATTTAGACTTTGTTTCTTCTCTTATGTGGGTGCCCTCTATAACGTGTTGTCATTTAGTCGTCTTTAATATGTTAACCCTTCCTGTACACACACTTTGTGTTTAGACCCCTGTTTAGTTCACTTTTTGGTTTTCATTTCAATTTACACTCTACATATGTAGGAAAGCTGGCTGCAGCTGGGATACTATGCCTGTTATATCATGATTATATCATGTTTATTACATGTGCTGTTCAGTATGTGGGTGTTGTAATTCAATCATTGTGTTTGGGTGCAGCATATGGAATGTTAGTGGTGTGATATTCATTGACTACTATAGACTTTGATATTAAACACTTTCTCTTGTTTTTTTTTCATTCTCTCAGGATGGGACTCAGAAGCGGACCACACGTCAGGCAGCTCGCCAGAGTATACCAATCACTCTCCTGTACTCCCACTATCGCCCAAGTACGTGCCAATAACAGAATACTTACTATAAGATTGTGTAGGGCTGCAGCAATGTTTACTACCTAAATACTCAATTGCTGATGCGTAGACTATATTATTTGTTTATTCTCACTCTCAGTCTTTCACACACTCTGTCCCTGTTTTATTTCCTTTCTCCCAACTCCCTCTTCCTTTTCTTTTCCCCTTCTCTCACTAGGAGTCCTATAGTGTCCTCTATTTCCTATCCATTCTCTCCCCCCCCTCCCCCTCCTCCCCCTCTCACTCCTGTTCCTCCTCCCTCTCAAACTAACCGTCCTCCTCTCATCAAGAGCAATACTTACGATGGAGATACTCCTTCGTCTCCACTAACCAGTAGTACTCTAATAAGAGCCCATCTACCAGAGGGACAAAGAACTACGGTAATAAAGTATTATACACATAGTCACTTTATTGTTGTCTGTTGCTAGGTGTCAGTTCGCAAAGGAACCACCATTCGTCAAGCTCTGAAGAAGGCAATGAAAACTCGTGACCTCACTCCAACCGATTGTATCATCTACCTCAAGAGTGGTCAGATCATAGATTGGAACACAGACACTATTGAGCTTCGTGGTTTGGAGGTAAGAGTGATATGTGATACTTTGCATTGCTCAGCTAGGTTGAGTCAATATTTTGGATCTGTTGGTATGAGAGAGATGGTGTTGTTTATTGTACTATAGATTAATGTTGAGTATAAGGAAACAGTGAGAAGACAATCTAGTCTATTCTCAAGCAATCATCACATCTTTGTGAGTAATTCAAGCACTGTCTGGTACTTGTATTCATGCTGGGTGTACTGTAGGTTCGTAAGACGTTCATTGCTCTCGCGTTTTGTGACGTGTGCAAGAAACTATTGTTTCAAGGGTTCCGGTGAGTCGTTGCGTTTGTGTGTGCGTGTGTGACGGTGTGTGCTTGATAAGGTGTGAGAGCTGTGGATACAGATATCACCAGAGGTGCAGCACTGATGTGCCCGTCCACTGTGGAGGACTGGACGAAGACTTGATGCTAGCCTAGTAAGCAACTGAGAACTGAAAGCTGCATTGATCTACGCTTTTCTATCACTTTCTCTCCCTCCCTCCCTCCTGCAGTATACTATCTCAACAGCAGCACCAGAAAGCCGATGAGTCATCTCACACCTCTGCTCCTCCCAGTCCAGTCCCTCCCTCTACTCCTCCTCCTCCTCCCACCTCAAACACTCATCATGGTAAATACACAGTTGGTGATCACATAATTATGTTATTCCCTGTGGGTTCAAAGTATATGTTAGTGGTCAATTTCGTTACTATGGCTCGTAGCTTTCCTCTAAATCTTTCTTTTTTATTTTTCTTCACTTAGTCCCACTAAAGCAACAGGATGACGATGAACCTTATCCTGCTCCTGGTGGACCTGCTGAAGGCGGGGGTGGAAGAGCAAAAAGGTTATTCAAAGGTTCACGAGAACGCTCTACTTCTACTCCTAATGTACTGCTACGAGAACGATCCAGTAGCGACAGCCAGGTGAGAACAAGAGAGCTAGACAGATAAATGACATTTTATGTGTTCACACAGGATCCTCATCACTCACGTAGTCAGTCTCCTTTACCTGCCTCTTTACTATCGACTGCTCAAGACACACACTTACACACCTCCTCTTCTCATCCTGCCCAACTAATCACAGCTGACACCAGAGCAGCACAACAGGTGCTCCTCTACTTCCCTCAGCAGCACTGTGTGTTGATTCTCTCTCTCTCTCTCTCTCTCTCTCTCTCTCTCTCTCTCTCTCGTATAGTGGGTCGTTGACACACCTCCGCCTGTTACTAGTAGTAGGACGCCTCATTATTCTCACGCTACTACACAAGCTTCCTCGGTGTATGCACGCCATTCTATCTCTCGCGGGTCAAGCATGGAGCAGTCTACAACACAGTCACAAGTACTGATGCATCATGAACCGCCAGGAGACTCAGGAGGAGGGTCTGGTGGTGGTAGTAGAGGACTTGATGTAATGCGAGTAGAGAGAAGAAGAAGAGGGCATTACAGACAAGTAGGTCTGTACTTGTAGCAGTTCGCTCTATTCTTCCTTCTCTTCAGGCAAGTGCTGGTAGTTTAGACTACGCACATGTATCACACATTACCGATCATGACACAAGAGAACGACGTAACTCGACTGATGGCAAGAATTCTACGAAGAGACTCGACGAGAGTCGTCGCCGTAGTCTAGAGAGGCGGAGTTCATCTGGTGACAGAAACTCATCCACTCCTGATGGTTTCAGCCCTACCTCTCCTGCTGGGACACCTACATCAACCAAACGTTAGTTATTGCACTTTAGAAATATGACTTAAGTATAGAGAGTATTTGGGGTTAAATTTTGAATCAAAACATTTAGACATTTCTCAAAACCAGCATATGCACAAAAATCATGTTTAAAATTACAAAATTATCCATTGAAATGGTCATGTGCAACTGTACTACTTGTTACCAAATTTATGTGTTTGTTTTCTCCTTGCAGCTCCTCTCCAGAGTGGAGCCATTACTGGTAGCAGCAACAGCAGTGGAGGCAGCCGACCATCAGCCACTACCTACAGCAGTAGCACCCTACCCTCCAGGAGAGGACGACAACGCGCCATCTCTGATGATAGAGGAAGAAAGGTAAGGAAACCGTGATAGCAACTATTGCATGGATTCATAGTCATGCGTGTGTTTTTGTTTTTGTTTGTGTCATAGATCTGTCACTATCTGTTTTATGTTTAGGCTCGGCACAAGAATAGTTCTGATGTGTGGGAAATACCTTACAAAGAAATCGATGTGGGTGAGAGGATTGGGTCTGGTTCGTTTGGGACTGTGTATAAGGCAAAATGGCACGGTAAGTGTTAGATACTAAGTATTACAGGTGTATCTATCTGTCTGTCTGTCTGTCTGTCTATCTGTCTGTCTGTTCCCAGGTCCAGTTGCTGTTAAGAAGCTCAATGTTACCAATCCTACTGAACAACAGATGCAGGCATTCAAGAATGAAGTTGCTGTGCTACTGTGAGCTATACAAACACTTCCTCCTCACATTCAAACAATAGTTTCCTCAATTGCTATTTTACGATCCCCTTTCTCTCTCAGTAAAACCCGCCATGCAAACATCCTCTTGTTCATGGGCTGGACCAGCAAGCCTCAGTTGACTATAGTAACTCAGTGGTGTGATGGGTCAACGCTGTTCAGACACATTCACGTGGAGGAGAACAAGTTTGAGATGTACAAACTCATCGATATCTGTAGACAGACGGCACAGGGAATGGAGTGAGTGGGCTCAATCATAGCGCACTACACTTTAGCTAGTTTTTGCTTGTTTGATCAGAATAACTAATGTGTATTGTTACTTTTCTTTCTACAGTTATCTTCACGCTAAGAATATTATACATAGAGATCTCAAATCACACAGTATCCTCCTCTATTGTAGTATTATAGATACTGTATACACCTTGTTGTTCGCTTGACCACTTTTGAAGATATCTTTCTTCATGACGACTGCACTGTTAAGATCGGTGACTTTGGTCTGGCTACGGTCAAAACAAGATGGAGTGGAAATGAAAAAGTTAGACAACCGACAGGGTCAATACTGTGGATGGTGAGTATGGGAATACACTCAAAATTTTATTTGAATTTTTCTCTTTTTACTTCCAGGCCCCAGAGGTGATTCGAATGGAGGAGCCCGACCCGTATACCTTTTATTGTGACGTGTATTCTTTCGGTGTTGTGATATTTGAATTGATAACAGCTCAACTACCTTACCCTCACGTGCAAGAGAGAGATCAGGTACTGCTCACATCACTGCTGTGCTAATGCCTGTCTTGGTCCCCTCAGATTCTCTTCATGGTGGGCTGTGGCTTTCTAAAGCCTGACCCTAGCAAAGCACGCAAGGACACCCCTAAAGCCTTCAAACAGATGTGCATTAGTTGCTGTCAATACAAGAAGGATAATCGACCACTCTTTACTCAGGTATAATCGGTTGTTTTTGATTCAACTTCTATTCTCCTTTTCATACACTTTCCTGTTGACTAGCACAGTTTACTCACTCTCTCTTGTAGATTCTCGCCAATCTTGAGGAGCTAGTTGACAGTATGCCTAAGATCCAGCACAGCAACTCTGAACCAAACCTTCACTATACTGGTCACCTCTCCATTGAAGAGATAGTCCCTATGAAATCTCCTCACACCCCAGCTCACGGGGTTTCTTCCGACACACACAAATTCTTCCCGGTATCGGGCGGCATCTTATAGTAGTGCGCTGAATAGAGACTCAACGCTTGAACAATTATTTTCATCTCAAATTGGTGTTTTTGTTTTTGTCTTTCAGAGAAAGTCTATGGATATAGTTTTGTTTTGCTAGGTCAGAGTTTTGTTCTTGTATTATGTCTTCAAGAGAACTCTATCGTCTATCTCTCTCTCTCTCCATCTTTTCTTTCCGCTCTCTATGACTGACTTTTTCATTCACCCTTAGTCATTTTCTCAATGGTCAGCACTGTGTCTGTATATTTTTTTATTCCATCATGCTGATGCTATCTTGGAGAATGTATTTTTATGTAATAATATATTTTTGAACGACTGGCGCCCAAATGGGTGTAACATCACATCAATGATAAAAATCAGTGCGAGAAGGCGGGGCTCATTAGTATCGGGCTGTAAGTTCCAAGCGTTATGGTGTGGAGGAAAGTATTGTGCATCGTTGTACTGTGTGCGATCATTGTGGTGGTATTTCTTTACGGGTATTACGTTCAGTTCAGCTACTCGAGAGAGAACGTCTTGAAGGGGTTGAAGATCTATGGCTCGTCTCAGCCACACCTCGCTACTGTTGATGAGCGATCTAACATACCGTCCCTGGTGGTCCCACTCCCTGTGCATCCTGACGAACAGTTCACCATTGTAATGCAGACCTACCAAAGGGAAGGATTATTGCGCAAGATACTGCCGCATTACTGTAACATGTCTCTCGTCAGTCGTATCCTGGTCATATGGAACAACGTGAACACCAGTGTTCCACAAGACCTTGACTCACTCGAATGCTCGAGAGCAAAGCTCATTTTTCTGCACATGAAGAAAAACACAGTACGAAACAGGTTTCAACCTTTCCCACAAATTCAAACAGAAGGTGAATAGACTGTTGTGTATTAAATGTTATTCACTATAATTATCTATGCACTGCGGAAAATTTTCAACAGTTGTACATTGTGTTACTATAGCTGTGCTAGTACTTGATGATGATCGGTGGATTGCAGAGGCTGACATCCATTTAGCATTCAGAGTATGGAAGGTATTGATCATCGAGCTGTCTGTGTATTCAGTTAAGTTCTTTCACAGGCAAACAGACACTTGATAGTGAGCTTCGATGGAAGAAGAACAGAGAAGATAAACGGTAGCTATGAATACAGAGTTAGTTTGAACACAACTAGTGGAAAGAGCTATTCAATGCTGTTGGCTGGTGAAGCTTTCTTCCATATTGGATACTTGCGTTTGTACAATACGACACTGCCGCAGACAGTGTATGAACTGATTGACGTGACACAGAACTGTGACGATATTGCAATGAATGTGATGGTAGCTGACTATCTCGAGAGGAATGGACAACCTCAGTGCCCAGGGATAGTAGTGAGGGGCTACACAGTCAAAAACATTGAAACAGAAGAAAGTAAACACAAATGCTAACATACTTCTGCATTAACTGCATTTTGGTCGCTATCTTGCAAGAAGCGTAACTTAACATAATAGTGGGTGGATGACCTAGGGCAATTTTTTTACATAATAATAACTCACCTACCAAGAATACCATACGATAGAATAATCGTCTTCTGTGTTTATTGAGTGATCATGAAAACATTGTCATCCATTAGTTAATTCATGTGTTGTTTTGTTTATCAACAGAGTCAGGCTTTGAAGGATTGTGGAAGAGAGCTACACACAAGAGAGTCAGAGCAACATGTCTCAATAGAATAGCTCGTGCATATGGAGACCTACCCCTTCAATACTATAGCACAATGCTTGTAAGACACTTATAGCAACAACAAATCATCACAATACCTCCACTCAGCATCATCATTTTTATTGTACTATTTTTTCAATTGTAGTTGCAGTTTTAAGATTTCAATGAAAAATCTAACAAATGTTTAGCCTCCGAGCTTGTCATATCTACATTGTCGTTGTAGTATGACGAGTTATTAAGAATAACAGTTAATTAATTTAGCTAAAAAAAATAGAGCAAAACACAATTAAATTAAGTTCAATTCCCGATTAATTCTAAGTTTAGTTAAAATTGCTGAACGAAGATGTTTGTACAGCAGCTTTTCTTCTGATGATACTTGTTGAATTTCATCATCTAAGTCGTCACAATGCGCATAGTACATGACTAAATTTCCATCAAAAAGAAATGCTGGTGACACATATTGGAGAGGATTCATAAGAACAATATTGAGCATAGCAGTGTCCTTGTAGATGCACTGCCACTGAGCATATAAATGGAAAGACTCCAGAACTGGCTGCTGGTCATTATTTGCTCTTGTATAATAGTTCCCATCAGAGCATCTCACAAAAGTGAGAATAAGTGCTTTGATCTGCTTTACTGAAGGTTCAGCCTTCTTGGCCCAGTAGTAAGTAGCTGCTGCCACAAGCTGCCATTTTGCATCTAAATTCTCTACACGACCATACTCAAGAATGTTACAAAAATGAACTTTTCGCTTCTCAACAGCCAGTGACCTGATGGATCTAATACCAGGTAGTTCTTCATCGTCTACAGAATACACGTTTTCAACACATTCCTTAACTATGCTTGATTCTTTTCGTATAAACTCTACTACCTTATGTGACTGCAGAATACCATAGATTGCCTGACGTATGGGACGGCTACAGTATTGTGCAGATTCTTTTGATGGGTCATCAGGTACAACACTGAGTAAATTCTTCGGAAAAATGAAAGCTTGCATTAACTGAGTAAGCCCAAATTGTCCGAGGCGATACTGTTTAAGTGTCCAGAGAGTGTCATCATCAATATAAAGTGCAGTGCCGAGCGTGAATGAAAACAAAGTGGTCTCAGAAATCCATTTTACCGTATAAAATTTCCCTGCTCTTCTATAGCTTTTCATCACTCTTCTGCTGCACTCATCTCCAACTGTTTGCTGAATGTAGGGTAAAAGAATTTCCAGAGATCTGAAATTAGCTAGATACTGTATAAGCAACTCAATTAAATATGGTCTTGTTAATTGATCAGGCACTTCTACATTAAGATGTTCTATAATAGAACTCCTGAGATCATCATGAAGCAACAAGCTTTCGATCGAGTCATTACCGGCAATTGCTGGTATGGCAAAACAAAGCTCTGGAGCAAGACTAAAGGCTTGACAAAACTTATATCTGTAGTATACATCAGCATAAACTGGACTTGCCTCCCAATGCAGACGATCCATTGGAATGCAGCCATGTGTTAAGTTGAAGATGTAAAAGTCGGAATCATCGGAGACTACAGGACAACGATAGTTATTGGCCAATGCTGCTATGTCAGGGTCGCCTTCACCGTCGACATAAAAGAAAGGAATGCGTCTTTCTTCTAATACATCACGAAACACCTCTTTTGTCAGTACGGATAGGATACTTTCATCAGCAATGCCTCCAGTTAAACAGTTTCGAATACACAAAATCGTTTTGGTATGGCGATCAAGTTTCGGGTCAATCTTCTTCTGTTTGTAATGAATGCCATCGAACACAAAAATAGGAGAGATTCCGCCGGCCAGTAGGTAATCAATGAATCGGAGCATTGCTGCACGAAACTCTCCATATTGACCTCCTTGGCTCCACGAGATACGATTTTTCTTGTATATTGTATAGCACACGTTGTTACCATCCAGGACAAGCAGACCTTTCACTGTTTCACGCGTCCAGCAACGCTTGGTGTTAAAAAACGAAGCTAATCCTGGAATACCCATTTTTCTGTCGAGCATAATGAATTCTATTACTGCATCACAATGTACACATCTACATGCCATAATGCTGTAGTAGTTCTGCTTATAGCGGCGTGGGAGTGTCAGACCAAGGCTAGTGCTTTATTGCCAGTTATTATAATAACACACAAATGACACGGTCATGCTAGTACACGAGAACAGAATTGTTAACGGTGACACACACAAATATATTTCCAGTAGTATTGTCTACTACTATTCCTTCAAGATACGAAGGCACTTCTTCTTTAGTCTCTTGTTGACCAAAACATTTAAGAAATTGTCCATGTGTAGTAAAAGCTGACACACGATGATTGCGATCAGTGATATACACAGTGTCAGTGGAATCAACACAGATACCACACGGACGATCAAGCTGACCAGGTTGAGCTCCCTTACTGCCGAACGAGGAGATGAACTTTCCATTTGCGGAAAACAATTGGATACGATGGTTGTTAAAATCTGCAACATAGACTATGCCGCTGGTGTCACAGGCAACATCATTGGGACGATCAAATTCTCCTGGTCCACTCCCTTTACTACCAAACATGTGAGAGAATGACAAGTCTGGATTTAGTACTTGAATTCGGCAGTTTTGATCATCAACGATAAACACTAAGCCGGATGGATGGACTGCAATGCCTGATGGTCTTGAAAACTGCAGCCGTCCATTTCCTTTCTTTCCTACGCACCTCACAAATTTTCCGTCCATAGTGAACATCTGAATTCTGTGATTGTGTCGGTCAACAATGAGGATATGATGGTCGGTCGTAATAGCAACTCCATCAGGATTGTTGAATTGCCCTTTACTTGAGCCTTGAGATCCAAATGATGCGGTCTTCTCGCCTTCTCTACTAAACACACTAATGCGATGGCCGTTGTACTCGCTCACTATCATTTCTCCATTTTCGCTCACAGCCACGCCCCAAGGATACTTGACTCCAGTAGTGGTGTTTATCGGTACATCTCTCATTTCAAGAGATGGTAGTACACATACTGCAAATGGGCTGCCTGGTATGTCGGTGTCTCCCATGGTGATTCTCAGCTTGTGAACTCCACGTTGTGTGGGAGTGTAGCTTACTGTTACGATTCCTGACTTGGTGAATGTTATGCTGCACTCAACATCTAGACAATCGGAGTCTGTTATCTGGCAAGAGAGCTGGTCAATCGGAAAGGGAATTGACGGAGCAACTTGAGAGGACACACTCAATTCAATGGAAGCTTTCTGACCAGCAGTAGCGACCTCTAAGCTTTTTTCGTTGAGCTGAATGAGATAACCTAGTGCCGTTTCCATGTCATCAATCCTCTTCTTCCTCTCATTTAGCTCAGCCTCTTTTAAACTTAATGCTGCATAAATAACGTAATTATTTCTTATTGTAATTGACTTTTCAAGGTTTACATTTGCTAGCAGCCTCCAAGTTTCTTTCAGCTTTTTCTAACTTGCTATTCAACTGTGCTATCATTTCTGCCTGTAATGCTATATACCAAGTAATAGTGAAATTTGTAATAATCTTTTAATTACCATTTTTTCCTGGAATGTTAGCCTGAAATCAAAAACAATTATCATCAAAAATAGTTTAATAAAATTTAATTTATTTCTCACCTCCAGCCATTCCTCCTGAGTGGAGAGGAACACTCTTCTTTCTCCTACTATAGATACCTCCTCTACTCCCTCTTCCCTCAGTACTGCAGCATTCTTGCGTGCCAATTGCTCTACCTTCTCACTCAGTGATTCAGGCACATACCAGGTGATTAGGATAGAACCTGGCTTTACTTTAATGCTGATGAATTTATCAGCACAACCTTCAAAGGTTCTTTGAGCAACTCTTTCAACGTCTTTCATTGTTCGTTTGTTATTCTCAGCAACACTTAGTTCAGCCGGTATTCTAATTGCTACTTCAGCCATCCCTTTAGGTGGAAAAGTCTCTGCCCTACTCACAATAGCCTGTTGAAACTCTTTGACCGTTGTAGCCTCAAGAAATTCATCTTTTTTCTTCTCATACTTTTTAACGACAGCATCACTATGATGAAACCGGACAATGAGATGCTGAAGGTAGTAAACATTGAACGTATCAACATGGCCTTGACGAAGCTGTCGTAACAATTTTTCAATTGTGTCACAGGTGGTAAATTCATCAGTATCAAACAGGTCATTGAGGAAGAACCGTATCTTAGACATATTGCAGTTGGCAAGAAAATTTGCTATCTCTAGTAGCATCGCAGAGAAGGATCTTTCCAAATCTTGTATTCCTTGTACAACCTTCACATCTGCTTCAATAGCGAGCTCGATGTCACCAACTGATGTAGTTGACTCTGCTAGTGACAGCAACATTATAAATTAGCTATAGCTACAACTAGGACACAATGCACCTTTTGAACTCAACAAATACTTTAGCTTCAGCCTAGCAGCCAATGTAAGGTTGTCCATTTGCTCAACTGCTCTGATAATATCTTCCCATGAAGCAGATAAGGTGGTGTTGAGCCAGTACTGCAGCATTTCCAGCTTACATTTCTCTTCTCCTTTCTGCCCATCATTTATCTTTTTCAATATGAAGACAGGAACACCCAGGATGGCTCCAAAAACATACCAATCGCTAATCTCTTTAAGTTCACTCAAAAGAATCTGCACTGTCAGTAGCTGTGTGTCTGCAATATAGGCACACTCACATTATTTGGATTGAACAAATCTGTGACTTACTGTCAGACATAGTCTTCCTCAATTCTCACTTAACAAGCAGCTGCAACAATTTGCCTAGTCACAGTTTAACAAGCCATGCACAAAGAAGCAACGCCCTTGTTTACTGTAGTATGATATGGTATTCACTATCATGTATAGCTTCATTCAGTCGATGAATAAGTGTATGTCTAATAAACAGTCTAAAGTCCAAAGTATAATATCCGAGTTTTGTTAAATCTTCGGCGCATGCGCGAAAGTTAAGGTACGGTACTTGTCGTTCGTTCTAGCTAGCATCGAGCTAGCATCCATTCCATCGCTCACTTCTGAAAGTCGGTAAAGGTATGAACAGGCTCAGTACGACAATGGCTTGCAATGTGACTCGTGGATTTTGCTAAAACGCAGCGCTTCCGTTCTCGAGTTATGGCTGGCTCACCGTCCTTGCTTGCCGCCCATCATGGAGCTCTCTGACAACAAAAGCGCCTACTTAGGTACTTGTAGACTACATCTAAACAGCAGGACAGCTCTGAGGGTTGCGTAGACATCTAAAAAAGCGTACAGCTAGCATGGCGCAGCATCAGTGCAAAAGATCAGTACCAAAGGTTATTATTGCAGGACCCAGAGGGTATAACTATAAGCATAGTACAGATAATTATAAAACAGAGTTAGGGAAATTTAATCTTAAACAAGTCATCACTCTCACTGACGAGTAGTCCGAGTATGTCCTCGACAATTCCCAAGACACCAACCGTAACTGTCGCGCATGCGCAGAGGTTTTGTGAAATTCGTTCCGTTTATACCGTACCAATGGCCTGGTTATGCATAAGCTGGTCTCATGATGATGTCCTTTAGTAAGCTAGTTCAGGAAAGCTGGAGATGGTTGAGTAAGGATGTCTGTACAACATTGCATCATGAGTTGATTGATGCGACACAGAACAGTGACGATAATTGCAATGAATGGGATGATAGCTAACTATCTCGAGAGAGATGGCCAACCTCAGTGCCCAGCGATACTGAGTAGTGAGAGGCTACACAGTCAAGAAACAAAAGAAAGTGAGTAATAAGACCATGTCTATAGCTACCTCTGCATGAGTATAGATTTTTAGTCGCTGCACGTATGCAAAAGTACACCACCTACCCAAGATAGTTTATCATAAAACAACCACATTTGTTGATTTTTATTATATCCATTAATTAATCGTTGTTTATCAACATGCAGAATAAGGATCTGAAGGAGTATGGAAGAGAATGAAAGCAACAAGTCTCAATAGAAACTACAATACTATAGCACAATGCTTGTTAGACACTTATAGCAATCACATGCACTGCCTCCACTCCGCATCTCTTTTTTCAAAATACTTTTAATCAAATATTTTACAAGTATCAGCCTCCAAGCTAATATGCTGCACACATATAGCCTAATTTTGAAGCGGCACAAATTAAAGCAAGAATTATATTAAGTTCAATTCTTGATTAATCTTCATTGCTGAATATAGATGCTTGTATAACCACTTTTCTTCTGACGATAATTTTTGAATTTCATCATCCAAGTCGTCACAATGCGCATAGTACATGACTAAATTTCCATCAAAAAGAAATGCTGGTGTCACATATTGGAGAGGATTTCTAAGAATGTTGTTGAGCATTGCCGAGTCCTTGTAGACACACTGCCACTGAGCATATAAATGGAAGGACTCCAGAACTAGTCGGTTATTATTTGCTCTTCGTCTATAGTTGCCATTAGAACATCTCACAAAAGTGAGAATAAGTGCTTTGATCTGCTCTATTGAAGGATCAGCCTTCCTGGTCCAGTAGTAAGTAGCTGCTGCCACAAGCTGCCATTCTGTTTCTACCTTCTCTACACTACCATACTCAAGAATGTTACAAAAATGAACTTTTCGCTTCTCAACAGCCAGTGACCTGATAGATCTAATACCAGGTAGTTTTCTATCGTCTACAGAATACACACTTTCAACATATTCCTCAACCATGCTTGATTCTTTTCGTACAAGCTCTACTACCTCATGTGACTGCAGAATACCATAGATTGCCTGACGTATGGGACGGCTACAGTATTGTGCAGATTCTTTTGATGGGTCATCTGGTACAACACTGAGTGAATTCTGGGAAAAAATGAAAGCTTGCATTAACTGAGTAAGCCCAAATTGTCCGAGCCGATACTGTTTAAGTGTCCAGAAGGGTGAAAGAGTATCATCATCAGCAATGAATGACCCGGAAAACAAAGTGGTCTCAGAAATCCATTCTACCGTATAAAATCCCCCTGCTCTTCTATAGCTTTTCATCACTCTTCTGCTGCACTCTTCTCCAACTGTTTTTTGAATGTAGAGTAAAAGAATTTCCAGAGATCTGAAATTAGCTAGATATTGTATAAGCAACTCAATTAAACGTGGTCTTGTTAATTGATCAGGCACTTCTACATCAAGACGTTCTATAATAGAACTCCTGAGATCATCATGAAGCAACAAGTTTTCGATCGAGTCATTACCGGCAATTGCTGGTATGGCAAAACAAAGCTCTGGAGCGAGTAGGAAGGTTTGACAAAACTCATATCTGTAATATACATCAGCATAAACTGGGCTTGATTCCCAATGCAAGCAATTCATTGGAATGTAGCCGTGTGTTAAGTTGAAGATGTAAAAGTCAGAATCATCGGAGACTACAGGACAGCGATAGCTATTGGCCAATGCTGCTATGCCGGGGTCGCCTTCACCGTCGACATAAAAGAAAGGAATGCGTCTTTCTTCTAATACATCACGAAACACCTCTTTTGTCAGTACGGATAGGATGCAGCCAATACGGCGACCAGCAACTCCCGTATTAAAATAATCACAAATGTCTAGAATCGCCTTGGCACGGCGGCTACTATCACGTCTCTCATCAACCTTTTGCTGCCATTCAATGCCATCGAACACAAAAATAGGTGAGATTCCGTTGTCCAGTAGGCAATCAATGAAGCCGAGGGTCGCCTCTCGTAACTGTCCGTATTGTCCTCCTTGATTCCACGAGATACGATTGTTCTTGCATATTGTGTAGCACACATTGTTACCATCCAGGACGAGCAGACCTTTGACACACTCATGCTTTAAAATAGAAGGCCTTCTCATCAAAGAAGCCAATCCTGGAATTCCCATTTTGCAAAGATTGATGGACCAGGATGGACCACACAACTCGCCTCTTGCACATGCGTATTCTGTCGGGCCGATGGATTATTCATAACTATAGATGGAATTTGCTGTGTTAGTGTATGAATCAATTCATGTGTTATCGGTTAGCATCTACTTGGCTCGCAAAACACAAAGCACTGATAAACTAATCGTGGTGGTAAGGTTCACTGTGTGAGAAAGTGTCCATTATAAAAACATGAGCCTGAGCGAGATTCGCACAATGAACATCAACATCATCAAAAATTATAAAACATGATACCACAAAATTGTGCCCTCAACCATTATTCGGGTAACTCGACTTTCCACGGTCAATAATGTCGGTTACAGGGCTTTGCAGGTTGCTTGACCAAACATTTGTTGCTAGCGCATAGATCTATGCATATACTTACTGGTGTCAGTAGCGAAGTAAAGTGAAGATAGACTGAAGACTATATACACCCTCATAAGGAACTATGGCATCGTCTCTACTAAATCTAATTGATCTGGAGTTGTTGCTACATTTTGATCAGGGTGCACACCTGATTGGAGATGCACTTGCAATTTAATTCTACATAGAATAATAATCTATGTACTTCACTCAGTTAATTTTCACTCTATCCAGATAAAAATATGTCTAATGCTAATAATATTTATGAACTAATTGGTAACACTATAATAACTAGGCATGCACAATTGACACATTGATGTATTCTTAAGTAACAATTGATGCATCTCTACATGTAAGCAACATTGAATTAGCAAATCACCGGCACAACTCACACTTAAAAATAAATGTTAATTTGCAGCAATATTAAAATATGTAAGTCCTAGGCAGGAATGCATGCTGATTAGTTAGTCCAGCTGAACTAGAGATGGCTGAATAAAGGTGCCTGTATAATAACCTCTCTTTTGGCGTAAAGATTTCTTCTTGAAAAATAGCACTCAGGCCTCTACAATGTGCATAGTACATAACCATCTTTCCATCAAATAGAAATGCTGGTGATGCATAATAGAGTGGATTCATAAGAATGTTGTTGAGCATCACTGAATCCTTGTAGACACACTGCCATTGAGCATAACAATGAAATGAATTCATCCAGTCACGAATCGGTACACGAAATGGCACATAATTTGTGCCAGTATAGCTACCATCAGAGCATCTCACAAAGGTAAGAACAAGAGCTTGGATCTGCTTTACTGAAGGGTTGGCCTTCTTTACCCAGAAGCAACTAGCTGCTACCACAAGCTGCCACCATTCTTCTAAACCATCTACACTACATCCAAGAATCTTGCATAAAATCAGGCTTCTGGTCTCAACTGATAGTGACTTAACGGACCAAATATCAGGCAGTGGTACACCTCTTACATAGTATACCCTTTCAACAGATTCCTGGACTATGCTTGACTCTTTTCGCACAAGTTCTGCAACACTCTGTTTGCTTGAATGCGGTCTCTCAAGAATACCATAGATTGCCTGACGTATGGGACGGCTACAGTATTGTGCAGATTCTTTTGATGGGTCATCAGGTACAACTTGAAGTAAACACCTGCAAAGAACCAGAGATTGCATCAATTCATGGCCAAAACTCCCAAAGCGATATTGATAGTTTACCCACAATGGTAAATAAGTGCCATCTAGATACCGTAGTGCACTTGTTGATACCAGGGAAGTCTCTGAAATTTGACGTGTTACAATGTAAAATTCTCCCGCCCTTCTATAATTACTTTCCACTCTACGGCTGCATCCATGTCCACCACCTGGTAATCGCTTTATGCGGCGCAATAGAATTTCTAAGGACTTGTAATTGGCTAGGTATTTTATGACCAACTCAATTGAACGTAAATCTGATAAATTTTGATCAAGTGGCTCACAATGTCCTGCAAGAATCTTACTCTTGAGGAGATCGTCACGATTTAATAAGCTTGCAATAAAGTCATTACCCACAATTGCAGGTATGGCAAAACAAAGCTCTGGAGCAAGTCGGAAGGTTTGACAAAACTTATATCTATAATATACATCAGCATAAACTGGGCTTGCCTCCCAATACAAACGATCCATTGTAATGCAGCCATAGGTTAAATTGAAGATGCAAAAGTCAGAATCATTAGAGACTACAGGACAGTGATAGCTATTGGCTAATGCTGCTATGCTGGGGTCACCTTCACCATCGACAAAAAATGTTGGAATCTTTCGTTCTTTCAGGGTATCACGAAAAACATCCTTTGTCAAAACTGACAGGCAGTCAGTTGGGTACCGTGATATGGTTCCGCTCAAGCTGTCACGAATGTCACAAATCGACTTATTATGACGATCGAGTTTCGTTCCAGTCTTCTGCTGCTTGTAGTCAATACCATCAAACACAAAAACAGGAAATATACCATCGGCCAGTAGGCAATCAATGAAGCGGAGTGTTGCTGCACGAAACTCTCCATATTGACCTCCTTGGCTCCACGAGATACGACTTTCCTTACATATGGTAAAGCACACGTTGTTACCATCCAAGACAAGCAATCCTTCCACTACTTCACGCTTCCAAGCAGAGAAACGGCTGTTCACAAACGAAGTCAATCCCTGAATCCCCATGAGCCTGAGCGAGACTCAATCATTATCTACTGAATCGATCACACCAGTTTATTTCTCCCACTATTATACACACAATTATTATAGTTAGTGACTGTAAACAAACAGATGGTGGTGAAAATACAAAAAAAGTTATAGACATGGGACTTGGCACACGAAAACATAAAGGCATACACAGAAGAAGACAATGTCAGTGAACATCAAAATCAGTGATCATCATCATATGATACCAACCAGCTCAGAACATAATCCTAAACACTAGAGTGATCAGAACATTCCAACGTCTCTGAGCTGCTTCCTAATCACAGTGTCAGTCACAGCGTCGAACACAAACCGAATGTTACTGGTGTCAGTAGCGCAAGTAAAGTGAGGATAGATCTCCTTTAGCTCCTCTGTGCTGCCCTCTCTCATTCTACACTGTGCTAGAAACTCTTCTTTGATGAACTGCCGACCTGCTTCATATGTATTCGGTCCTGAAAGAAAAAAAAATTCAAAAAGTATAGGAAAAATGGTGATTGCTGCACCTGTGAATGATGGGAAATAGTTGCCGAGCGGAGATTTTTCAATTTTTTCTTCAAAGAGATCCTTTTTGTTCAGAAATAGAATTATGGCAGTTCGCTGAAACCAGCGATTGTTGCAGATTGAGTCAAATAGTGTCATGCTCTCCTTCATACGATTCTGAGAAAACAAAGAAGAAAAGAAGGACATTTAAAAATATTTTCGAATGTATGAATGTAGGTGACGGTGTATCTGTTGGAGTATTTCTAGGCTAGACATGTGAAATTCCTAGGCTTTGTGCACTACCACCGGCAAGTTTTTCTGTCCGATCCCGCAAGTAATCATTCTCCTTATAATATTTTCTCTCAATCAGTCAAGGAGGGTCCTTGACTACAGCTGACAGAGAGTACATTTCCTTGTTAGTGAACATCTGTTAGTTGTTTGTTAAATTGTTCAGGTTTCCTAGCTAGATTGTTTTTAGAGGAGAATTTTGTGCATACCAGGTGGTCCAAGCTCAATGAGTATGGTTGTTCCTAAGTATGATGTGTTTTGAACATGCACAATAACAAAAGTCACACCAGTGTTGGGGTATACTAGAAAGCAAGTCAACAACACATTAATGCTGAACCATACACAACTTTACATGAAGTTTTTTTTAAAAACCATTCAGATGCCATCTTAAATGCAGTTAGCTGGATCATTACCCACTCAATGATTCATAACTAATCTCCTTTTATAAACAACCAGGACTGCCGAATTGACCAAATATGTACTCTACACGCTGTATCACATGAATAATAATTTTGTGCGTATTATACAACTCGGTAGACTACTGAGTAAAATAAAATGGAACCTACCACACTTTCATCTTCTGCTAGAGTCAGGTCATAAGCCGAGAGAGCCACACAGAACACAATAGCTGTCACGTCTTCGAAACAATGAATCCACTTCTTACGCTCTGATCTTTGTCCACCAACATCTACCAACCTACACAACAAGTAACAACTATGACTTCCACATCTGTTTGTTTGTACAGTAATGTTTTAACCACACGCAGTTTTAGTGCTCACTTAAACTTTAGATGTTTGTGTTCGAACTCAGTCTCCACTATACCAGTTGTAGTGACTCGTGTACGCAACACATCTTGCTCTGACGGTACATAATCTTGAGCACCTAATCTGTCCAAATCATTTAGATAACTGGAAACAAAGAGGAAAAGTTAAATCCAGACATAAACTCACTACTTACTATTCTGCGGAGTCGTTGAGCTGATACTCTCTTGCACGTGCAAAACATTCTTGAAGACCTTTATCAGCCCACATACGTTTCATTACACCGATAAGCTCCTCTGAGAAATTTACTGTCAACCCATCTCCTACTATAGAGAAAAACTCCTCCTTATCTGTCTGTAGAGAGAAGATGAAAAGTTAGAGGCATTATTAAAAAGTTACTGACTTCTCTTTCTTCATCTTCGAAAGGAATTTCAAGTTTTTTCATTGCTCGTAGTATCGCAGAGAGTGACTGTACAGTATTGCTATAGACCACAGGTTTGTATTGAGAACACTCATCATTATTGTAACCATTATCGTGTATAATCCTGAGAGAAGGAAAGCATAATTATAAGGATTCACCAGAACATGTCTAAAAAACATCTGCACATCAAAAGCATAGAATAACCACAGACACCAGAGGAGTGTGTCTACATACCCATGTAAAAACAATTCCCATAGTTGACATACAAGCAATGCTGCCAGTAGTGTCTGGCATGCTAAGATTAAAGACTAAATATCCAAGCTCTTTCTTTGTCACTCAACCACACTATGCCCACAAAAATCACAGACTATTGTTAGCCTGAAAGTAGCTACTTGGATCAGCAAATACAATGTTGAAAAAACTATCCCTGGAGGAAAAATAATATTCTTAGCTGAGTGGGCATGATAATTTTTCTCATTCTCAACATCCTCCCCTCTCCCTCCAAGCAGCTAGCTATTACAGCATCAGAGACTATCATATCATTCCTGTAGCCAGAGGCCTATTGTGTTGATGCATGCACAGCACTCACTTCATTTGTTTGACAATTGTACTCTTTCCTGATTCACCAGCACCTGTACAACAAACAGGCAAAAGTGAAATTTAAAAACAGATCATCATACACTCACTTCCTGTAGCACACTAGTTATGGTTATCAGCAGACTATCACTATAGTACAACAGACAAGTACACTACTCACATCAGTTTCTTCAAAGGTGCACCAAAAACTATTATTAGTAATACCAAGATAAAATGATATTATCACCATAACTACTACCACCACACACAGGATATGAGGGAGATGAGTGTCGCATTTAGCGACACAGAGTGCTAATAGAGTGTGAGATGATAAAAGGAAAGAGAACCAGTATAAAGGAAGACATAAACATGTCAGTATCTATCACTTCCAGGCAAGGGACTCATGTACGCAGACAAACACTAAAACACTAACGCACATACTGACACCCACCAACTACTATATAGCTGTTTCTGACACGGAACTACGAGCTGCAGGCGGTCAATACCTTGTAGCTTTGAAAGTGTGAACACAAATCGGACAACTTGATTAATGCACTGAATGTACTTGTACACGTTAGTAGCCGTCACTGAGACGCTGCGTGGGTGTTTACACGATCACTACAACGCCTCAGTTACTGCTTGAAGTCATACAGTTTACTCAACAACTTTCACTAAATCTCAAGGCACTCTGTGATTCCCCTCTGGTCATGATTATCAAACCAATCCTGTACTACAGGCTAAAACACACCACAACAAAGACCCTCAGAGAGTCAGTTACCAACAATTAACAGGGAACTAAGATAACTTATACACACACTTTACGCTACAGCTATAAACGGAACTGCATTTACAAGAGTCAGCCTCCTGATGAGTCAAATTATTTTTAACTAGCATGAGACACACTTGTGATTAAAACATAGAGGCTACGTCATGGTCTGTGTGTGTGCCAAGCAGTATGGAAAATGAAGTAGAATCCGATTGGGTGAAGATAAAACAAACAGGACACACAGGAATACATAACAAGCATAACCTTGTTCATTCTTATTGAGCAACAAAGATTGATCATTTAGACGTGTGCATGAGAGAGCACAGTACAAACAAACACACACACAGCCACCTGGACCAAGTTATTGAAATAATAATTTTAAAACTTGACATATAAGGCAGGCTTAGATAAGACAATGGCTGCATGTGACTCAATGTGGTCCCAACAAGTACTGTTTGATAGCTCAATAAGCTTCTCCTAGCAGGTCAAAGTGCTTTAGTGACGTGACTATTTCAGAGATCTTGTATTCAACACCTGCCAAGTGATTCATTCAGTCACACGATCAAATTGCATGTTTCACAATAACAGTCCACTCGAAACAGCTCAAAATGCTATCAAGTAAAGATATACAACGCTATTGATTGCAAACAGTGCATTAGATGCTTCATCAATACCTCCAAACACCCCATACCACCATACCCACAGGTACATGTCGTCAACAAGATATTTGTAAAATTCATTTTAAATAAGTAAAACACACAGGGTGGACAGCAGGTGGATATGCAAACTCTGAACTACAGGCAAAATATCAGGAATGAATAGAGACAGAACAAGCAGTTCATTGTCAGCCAGTATCATACACGAGGCAATCAGTGTGACATTACTATTAATTTTCTGATTAATTATTTTAACACTGAACTGCGTTAAACTGCTTGCTGTGATGATGTGAGTCAGTGCTAGTTTATTGACAGTCAGTTCTGGTAGGCAATCACATGTAGAGATGACTGCAATACATGCAGTTGGACTCATACAGCCAATGTAGCATACTAAGAAATTATGTTAATCTGCTTTGGCAGCTGTCACACATTATGAAGGAAGTCTAACTATAAATGATATTTCATACACAGAGCACATACAACAACAGCCCTCCGTCTGTGCGTGGAAGCCTGCTGTTTCTAGCTCAATATTCATAGGCAACCGCATGGTCGCAGGTGTACATGACTCAACAATGCCCAGTACAGCTAGTCTTGTAATACTATACAAGCCACACTCGTTCACTGCTCAGTATCTAGTTGTAAGTCTCAGTTATCGTCTCTCGATCTCACCTAACAGAAGTAGTTTGACTTCCTTAGAAGCGACTTCTCCATCCTTGCGCAGCGATCGATCGATGTCCCTTGAACGCAGCGCCGCTTCTCGCTCTTCGACACTAACTCCACAGCCCATGACGTTTGGTGAAGACTCGAAATCAGCAGCAGTCGAGAGGTGAGAGAAATGAACACTGAAACAGTTTGCACGCCAGACGTGGAGGGAGCGGTCAGTCACACTTCGTCACAACTGGACAGTCACGGCTGTTTTTTTGTGGACATTTAGTCTGTAATTAAAACAATAAAAATTTATTACGGTATTGCTTTAATCTAGCCGCGTGCGCACACAAGAACAACCAGTGTCTAGCGGTTGCTACTGCACGCTACTTGGTTACCTTAGTACTTAAAATTGTCCATTAGCCACTTCATACAACCACTACAACTAGTACTAGCGGTAGTGCGCACCCATAACACCATTCATACACTACTGCGCATGCACAAAAACAACACAGCTGCAATCACAATCGTGAAGAATTGTTGTGGTCTGGTACTTGAGGAGGTGATTGAGCGGAAGTGTACTTAGATCACAGTGAATATCATTGACCTGCTGCTAAAGTAAGCATTACTAAAGAGATTGATAAACAAATGGAAGTGTAACCTTTTTTGTAACGAGTAATACAACGGCTTATAAAATACACAAATTTGGTGATTGTAGGCAAGAGAATGGCAGAAATGCACCAGCTCAGTGCACACTGCAGAGTGTGTGGGGGCAGATTAGAAAGATCAAGGAGGAGGAACCCAAAATATAGCTGTCTGAGTTATCAGGAGGCACTGGAAACCACTTTTGGGTTGGTGGTAAAGCTAGACTCTCCCGCTATCCATCCGGCATACTTCTGCAACTCCTGTTGTGCCGCTACCCGTAAAAAGAAGGCTGCTGTGTCCAAAGGGGTCCTGTACAGGCACTCTATCACTCTTTTCAACTGGACAGAACACATCATTGATGATTGCACTGTAAGTATAGAACAAAACAGGTTTACTAAATCATGCATCCATTATAGGTATGCAAGCATATTGAGGGTACTGCCATGCCTGCTGAGCCACGTACAATCAGTACATTACAACTGCGCAGAGACTAGCTCACCTCAAAGAGGAGCAGTTAAAGCTGAAAGCGAGAGCATCAGCGTTAAACCAGATAGCCACATATTTGATTGTCACATTACCAGCACCAGACCAAAATGTCACACTCAGGCAAGTGCAGGAAGAGTTTAGGAACACACAACACCTGGTCACTAGAAAGGTAATAGAACAAGTTATAATATTCAACACAATAATTTCATGTTATAAACAGAACCTGGAAGTTAGTGCTGCAGAGGAAGTTCTTCAGAAGGCAACACCAAAAGATGGCCCTTTCCTGGCTAGTGTGAATACATCACTTGGTGCCCTGCATGTGGAGCGACAGGCTTACCACGGGGCTACCTTTGTAGGGAACCATGTGCATAAGCTGCTTCAGGTACATGTAACGAAAGACATAATACACTACAGAAATCTATTACATGTGACATAGGAACCATCCATCAATGTCATCTGCTCCGGCATCCTTGACGTGGCAAACACGCATTGTATAGGGCTACTAGAGGATGCAAATTCTGTCACTGTTACCTTTAAAACCATTCTAAAGCAGTACAGTAGCTGTTACAAAGGCTACAGTGGAGGGGCAGTCACTGATGAACAAATAGATAAACTCAGGTAAATTTAAAAACCACATGTTTCATTATTAATCTTTATACAAACAGAAAAGGACATCAAGACCTTCATGAGCAGTTATAGAGAGTTTTTCCCAAATGCTACCATCTTACCCAAGATGCATATCTTGGAAGACCATGTGGTGGAGTGGATGAAGAGGTGGAAGATAGGTGCTGGACTCATGGGAGAGCAGGGAGCAGAGTCTATCCATGCCCATATAGGACGACTAGAGACCACATATTGTGGAATCGTCAACCCACTTCAAAAGCTACGCTACGTGTTTAATGAGCACAATCTTGAGTCAGCACCAGGGCTGAATGACTTACAGCCAGCTCAAAAACAATACAAGAAAAGACCTAGAGAAGAAGACTCGCTTAATGCACATACATAAGTCTAGTATTGTCAAAGTAAGGCACAAAAAGTGTCAAACATTGTTGGGGAAACACATTAACGCACGTCTAAATATTGTCCTTTTAAAGCGCCATATCATGCGGGAGAAAAAAGGTTACAGCTATTAGTTACTACAACCTGATAGCACACTAGCTAACCTTTGATTCCGTTCCTTTTCGACGTCTTGGATCAAGTAGGATCTTGCGCTATGTCTTCTTTTATTGTAAGACCTTTTCCCCTTGCGCTGAACTTGTAACTCCGCCGTACTTTCAGCTATTGATACGCTTTTTGCTCCGAGAGAAAGAGCAGCTTTCCTTCTCCTCGATTGTCTTCGCCACGTTGGTTGGACAGTCACGTGAAAGTCACACAGAACAGTTTAAAAACGGACCGGAAGTTGGTTGCTATGTGTTGCTATGCACGTTTGAAATTACAGGGGGTGTGTCTAAATGTCCACATTTCAATTAGCCAAAAACAGCCGTGCACACCGCAACATCCGGTTACATAACAAGTAAGTGTAGACCACAAACCGTACCGTGACGTAAGTAGGAAACAGTATAGTACAATACATGCACAGTGAGTAGTATTATCGCACTAACTAACAGTGCATGTCTATTTAACTAATCGACCAGTCGAATATGTAGAACCAGTAGTAAGTCATGTGAGCTCCTTCACGAGAGTCTTCGACATAGCAACCAGGCAACAATGAGTCCATCGAACCCTCTCTGCTAGGCATGTTGTAGTCATAGTTCCACAGGATCCTGCATGATGGAGGAGAGGCGTCCTCAATCACTGACGAATACCAGGTCAGTAGAATATAAGTGTCAACCATCACATTACCATATCCATCTATAGCTAAAGAGGCACAAGTGAGTAAGTTGAGCTTAATGACACTTTTACTTACATTTTCTAGGCTCAGTAGTGATGGAGTATATCAACGGTCCATGATCACAGTTACCAACAGAAATGTCGAGAGATTTATTTCTCGGAGCGTTGGGACGAACTGGTGGTGTCTTAGTCGTGTGTAGACAGTGGTCTTCTGTACTGTTGATCGAGATGAGAAAGGTGACCGATTGAACCTTGTCTTGGAGCGCGTCAGGCTGTGCTAAGACACCGCTTGCAACTGGATATGTACCAAGGTGCAAATATTTGCTGTGAATATGTTAACAAACTCACCGAGCAGAGTTGAAGACCAGAGCAGTGCAGAGAGCAACATTTTTTTTGCTGTTGGCAAAATGGGCGGGGCTGATTTCCACGTGTTCGAGTGAGCCTGAGAAAACCACACTTATGAAGAATGCAACATGTACAAAGATCTATGCATTGCTGGCGTAATTAGTTACACACATGATTAATTTAATTCGTTTTCATGAAGTTTCATGTAAGATCCATTGTGGTTGTGGAGTTGATGGCTGCGGACACACTCTGGTGTAACAGATGCAAGCTGTGGAATCCAAGCATTCCTTGATTTAAACACATTGTCACCAGCTGGATCTTTAGCAAGAAGAACCATCTGAAATACAAGCGCACTCAATTATTGATTGAATTTCATGTAACTAACTTTAGGAATAAATGTAAGTCCGAGGAACATTGCACTATCAACAAGGATAGTGATACCAAGTACAAAACCATATATATTTACATAGCCTTCAAGAGTGAAGTTACACACCACTGCAAGAATTATAAGAGCTGTTGATATGTATACAATTGCCTGTGTCTCTTTTGCATCATTGACGGCTTCCACTTCAATGTTTCGTGTACGTATTGCCAACACAATGGCAATAACATACATTGCAAACTTAATAGTTGCTGAGACAGCTGTAACTGCATAATCAGGAGGAGGGTTACCACAGATGATGATATAGTGCTCCTCTATAACACCCATTGCCTGCAGCAACAAACACAATACCTATGAACAGAATATGAAATAATTTTAATACATTAATCGTCACTGGATTTTCCTTGTTCTCTTTCTCTCCAGACTCATTAGTTACAGTGAATGCTATAGCTTGTAGTATTACAAACAACACTGCTTCAACACCTAATATTATTCCCAATCCTAACAGGAGATGCCAGTCTTTGATAGCCTGGAGGAAGTATGGTCATGTGAGTGTGATCATCACGTATACCTTTTTATTTGGACTTGGTTTTCTAAAGATATGATATATTCTGATCAACTTCAAAAATACAACTCCAAAGCAAATGTCATGACCGAGCACAACAACACCAAATCGAATCTAATGATGTGACATACAGCATGAACAAGCTAGGTTGATAAGCTTACACTACACAGAAGGGGAAGGACATCTGTAGACTGTACTGGAACATTGTAAAATACAGTAAAAGATCCCTGGAAAATAGCACCAGCTATCAAAACACAGTTTAGTGTTGGACTGGTTAGTTTCACAACTCTATGAAAAGATACAGAAACATGATAACCTACAAATTGAGAGTGTGATACCTTTTCTTTCGGAATACTGTGTTAAATATCAGACATCCGATGGCAAATAAAACTATAAATCCATACAAAATGACAGGTACAACAAGAGTAGCTATGTCTATGGTGTCATGTACATGTACATGACTGCCGTCTGATGGAACTCCATCTATTAGAAAAAGTTAATGTGAAGAATTGAAGAATTTATTGCAGACCAACCTGGGAATATTGATGTTTCATTTTCACAGTTTGTAAAAACAATTGAGAGATTACTAGTGTCGCATGACTTTTCTATTACTGCAACAATCAGCTTGTCAATTTTTGATTCATAAAATTGTCCTGCGTATGAAATGTATCACAACAACATTTTAATGTTTCACTGACTGTATTGAAACACGATGGCAGCAGTTCTGTTACCAGAATCACACTCCTCATCCTATAATACAATGAAAACAATGCAATAATACATGATTGATGAGCATACTTGCTGAACAATGTTAAAATTCGTGTTGTTGATTACTTCTCTGAGTTCACTAGTGCAGTTGAAATAAACTCTGCTAGCGTAGTAGGTGTTTCTCATCATATATCCTATTTTCTTGACTACACTCTGAAGAGCACAATTCTGAAAGAGCATTGTATAGAGTTAGCATACACAACCAGTAAGTACACATTAAAATAGTAAAGAATTTTTTATTGTATGCCTATAAATTTTTCAGTGGACTGACACAAATATGAGAGGAGCTTTGACCTTAGTGTTGTTCTCTGTCAAAGCTGGTTCAACAACCAGTGTATAGTTGAGTACAGTCTTGATCATATCCAGTGTACAGTTCATTGATAGCAGCATATCAGTACTAGTAGTGTTCAGTAGCTCATCCACATCCACACCAACAATGACCCATGCATAACCAGATGAGTAGAATAGCTCCTGCCTGTATGCCTACACAAAATACTATTGCTAAATACAAAATACTGCTAATTGCTGCTAGCAGTGGCACAAACCTTACACAAAATTTGTAAAGAATCTTTTCTGTTAGTATTCAGCAATGTAAAAATATTGTACGTATTTGTTGCAATTTTCTGCAGATAAAACAAAAGTAATGATTCTTGTACATTCATAGCAAGCTCTTAATAAATATTAATCAGAGCAAGACTTATCTCAGTTAGTCTATAGTATATAAGTATGCTTATACTAGACTACAATGTACAGTTTAGTACAGCAAATAGTTCCTAAAGCAAAACTGAAGCTATTCACTCTATTGTTCATTGAAATCTACTGTGATGTTGTTACCATTGGGTATGTCAAATTTCCCACAAATGTGAGAACTCTTTTCCATAAAAAACTGTCCTGCAGCAATTTGAGTGCAACTTCTTGCATTATGGAGATATTTGATGGTCGAATACAAGTCGGCACTGCTACACCATGATCATGGGTTGTCCATTGCAGCTGTGAACAGTTTTTTGTATCGATCTGTGTAATCAGAAAGGAGTCTATGGTACATAATAGTACTGAGGCAAAACAATGCTTAAAGAGTGGACTAAAAGCTTGCAAATGATGCTGCTCATGCATTGACTGTGGCTTTCAGTACTGAGTAATAGCCTTCAGCTCTAGGTGATAGACTAGTAGTTAAACTTATAGTAATAATAATTACATCACATTTTGTATCACAAAAATTTAATAAAATGTTACAAAAATTAGCTTACTTCGATTTGAAGACAGGCAGGCCCATACAGGCAGCCCAGCAAAGTCGTTGGACTTTGCATAAAACCCAGTCTAGCCATTTTGTCCTCAATTCCTGTTGCAGCATCTGTATCAGTATCCGAAGACTCTACATCAGTGACTTGGACAGAGCAGGCTTCGTTCTTTCGAGAACAGTAATATAGTAGACATAGTAAAACTGAGCAGTGTCGCCACGTAGCCATAGCGAACCAGCCTCGACCCCGCGGCCGCGGGTGCATAGAGTCTGAGCGATCAATGTTCATGCGCAAAACTTTATATAACACAAAAAGGACTCATGTTAAATGTAAAAAGAGGACTCATATAAAAAGGACTCATGTCAAAACAAAAACTTGACGACTCATGTTAAAAACAAAAAGAAAAGGATTCATGTTAAATGCTATTAATATACATGCACTCTATTATAATGACATTTTACGTGATTTCACATCTATTTATACAAAATGTACTCTGTGGACTCCATTGTACCAATTGGTGTGCATGAGGAATGCACTGTCTGTGCTGCTGAAGAATTTGCTGATAGTGGAACTGTAGGCATTGGAGTTCCTCCATGCTGTGCTGTGGATGAACTAGTAAGATTTTTTGACTTAAATACATTTTCACCACTGGGATCTTTGGCAAGAATCACCATCTGTGGAAACCATACTTACTATGAACAGCACTTAATCATTGCTAGACTTACTTTGGGAATAAATGTGAGTCCAAGAAATGTGACACTTTCCAAATAAGACAGAAGTCCAATTGCTAAGCCGTATGCATTAGCATAGCCTTCAAGAGTGAAGTTACACACCACTACAAGAATTATAAGAGCTGTTGATATGTATACAATTGCTTGTGTCTCTTTTGCATCATTGACGGCTTCCACTTCAATGTTTCGTGTACGTATTGCCAACACAATGGCAATAACATGCATTGCAAACTTAACAGTTACTGTGACAGCTGCAACTGCATAATCAGGAGGAGGGTTACCACAGATGATGATATAGTGCTCCTCTATAACACCCATTGCCTGCAACAACAAACACAATAACACTTGAAAATGGTATGCATTGGTATTACATTAATGGCCACTGGATTTTCTTTGTTTGTTTCTTCGCCAAACTCATTAGTTACAGTGAATGCTATAGCTTGCAGCATTGCAAACAACACTGCTTCAACACCAACTATTATTCCCAATCCTAACAGGAGATGCCAGTCTTTGATTGCCTGGAGGAAAGTATTGTCATGTGAATGAATGAATAGTCAGGCGAGTAAGCACCTTTTTACTTGGACTTGGGTTCCTAAAGATATGATGTATTCTGATCAATTTCAAAAGTGCAGCTCCAAAGCAAATGTCATGACCAAGCACAAGAACACCGTATCGGCTCTGTATAATTATACTTTCCTCTTGTCACAATCACAATTACTACTACTTGTCACATGTAGTGAGCATGCATGTAAAATGTACTAGGTTATCAATCTTTGCCTAAGTACACATGTAGCAAAGGCATTCATACACATCCTGCTTTGTAGCTCTCAAGGTGACTCACGATGCAAAGTGAAGGAAGGATATCTGTCGAGTATATCGGAATGTTATAAATTACAAGAACGAGACCTACAATCACTGCACCGCCAACCATAACACAGTTTAGTAATGGACTGGTTAATTTTACGACCCTGAGTTGTGTGAGGTTAATTATAAGTGATTATTATATTTATTGTTACCTTCTCTTTCGGAACAATACATTGAACAGCAGACATCCAATGGCAAATGCAAGTAGAAGTCCATACAGGATCACAGATACAATGAAACTAGCAATGTGTGTAGCATCTAGCACACGCACACGGCCACCATCTGAAGGAACTCCATCTGCATATGAAAGATCTTCACATGACAAAGATCATGATAGCACCAACCTGGAAATATCGTTGTTTTATTTTCACAGTTTGTGAAGACAATTGAGTAATTATTAGTAACACACGACTTTTCAATTGCTGTAACTATCAGCTTATGTAGCTTTAAATTTTGCACATATCCTAACATATGAAAAGAACATTAGTTATAATCTACAAAGCATTAATTTACTAACTGTATTGAGACACAATGGCAGCAGTTCCATTAACATCATCATCACAGGATTTGTCCTTTACAAGATGATTGAGATGAAATGGGCAAATGATACAACCATGAACTTACTTGTTTGGTGATGAATGTAGTGTTGCTCATCTTTTCACTGATGCTCATATTACTCCTATTCTGTAAATCTTCTATTTCTTTGACTACTCTTACAATAGCACAATTCTAAATATCAGTAAAGAAATAATATCAACTGTTTGTTTATGCATGCAAAATGAATTATACACACCGCTGCTTATACACGATTTTCATCTAACCTCAATGTTATTCTCCATCACAGCTGGTTCAACAACCAGTGTATAGTTGAGTACAGTCTTGATCATATCCAGTGTACAGTTCATTGATAGCAGCATATCAGTACTAGTAGTGTTCAGTAGCTCATCCACATCCACACCAACAATGACCCATGCATAACCAGATGAGTAGAATAGCTCTTGCCTATATGCCTATAATATTATTGAAATAACGTACAGCATCACAAGTGTTTCACCTCACAAAGGATTTGTACAGAAATATTCTTGTCAATATAGAAAACAGTAATAATCCTGTTTGTACTTGCCTGTACATACAAAAAAAAATTTTAATGCATAACATCTGTTGACAGACTCGTGTGTACAGCAGCTCTGCTGCAATACACAGACCTTCAATACAGCTGATATATTGTTGGATTTTTGAATGTTAATCACTGAAATTCCTTTTGAGTTATTGCTAATAATCTATACATATAATCAGTATAGATCACTATTGAGATTAAAACAACACATACCGTCGTCACGTGGTTATCTACAAATGCAAGAGCTCTTTTCAAGTTAAAACCGTCCTGTAGCAGTTTAAATGTAGCTTGAATCATAGTGGTGTTTGATGACTCAATGCACTGTGCTGGATCATGTACTGCTTGTTCCTGTGAACAGTTCCTTGTACAAATCTGAGCATAAATTTAGGAAGTATACATTTTTGGTTATCTGCTACATGCAGATAGTTATCAAATACATGAAGGAAATTGAAAATAGTTGCACCCAAGTGTTGACAAAACACGGAGCTAATGCAACGATTCAAGCAAATAAACACGAGATTAATACTTACTTTAATTTGGAAGCAAGCAGGCTGATGCAAACAGCCAAACCGCAGAGTCGTGGAGCTGGATAAAGTGCACTCGTTTTGCATACTCTATTCATTAATAATACTGTTCAAACTATTGCAAAAAATGCTAATTTATTTATAACTAACCGACTCAACCTGACTAAAACATCGTTCAGTCTCGCCTGTTGCACTACCATTAGAGCCATTAGTAGTACTTGCAGACCACAGCGTAACGGCTTGGAGAACAGAGCAGGTCTCAACACGTGACGAGGCTTTGTTCTTTTGACAGCAATGCAGAAAACACAAGAATAGTAGGAGCAGGTAGCCTCGATAATGCAGCCACGGCCACGACGTTGCCATACTGTTTGGACTGTGGATCTGCGGGGACAGGGCGTGAGTTTTACAATAATGCTGTAGCCCCGACCCCTTGTTATCTTTTGCGTAAATAAAGTACAGTGGAACCCCTCTTAGAGGACACCCCACCTAATATAATAATTATACTAAACCTCTGACCAGAGGACACCCTCTCTATAATGGACAATTTTCGTTGGTCCCGCCTTAGAGAGGTTCCACTGCATGTTGATTGTCAGTGTTCCTTCATTGTAGTAAATTTCGTGTCCAAATTTTCTGCTTATAATAATTTATAATCAGTAAATTGTACTGTCTTTGTTAATGGTGGGACACAGTAAGCATTGGAGTTCCTCCATGCTGTGCTGCAGAAGAACTAGTAAAGATTTTTTGACTTAAATACACTTTCACCACTGGGATCTTTGGCAAGAATCACCATCTGTGGAACCATACTTACAGCACTTAATCATTGCTATAGACTTACTTTGGGAATAAATGTGAGTCCAAGAAATGTGACACTTTCCAAATAAGACAGGAATCCAATTGCTAAGCCGTATGCATTAGCATAGCCTTCAAGAGTGAAGTTAGACACCACTACAAGAATTATAAGAGCTGTTGATATGTATACAATTGCTTGTGTCTCTTTTGCATCATTGACGGCTTCCACTTCAATGTTTCGTGTACGTATTGCCAACACAATGGCAATAACATGCATTGCAAACTTAACAGTTACTGTGACAGCTGCAACTGCATAATCAGGAGGAGGGTTACCACAGATGATGATATAGTGCTCCTCTATAACACCCATTGCCTGCAACAACAAACACAATCATGCGACTCGGTAAAATTATGAAGATGGCACGTTTTTGTATTACATTAATCGTCACTGGATTTTCTTTGTTCCCTTCCTCTCCAGACTCATTAGTTACAGTGATTGCTATAGTTTGTAGTATTGCACAAAACACTGCTTCAACACCTAATAGTATTCCTAATCCTAACAGGAGATGCCAGTCTTTGATAGCCTGTAGGCGTGATGTAAGCAAACAGCTGCATGAGTTGGCTGAGTAGACCTTTTTATTTGGTCTTGGGTTTCTGAAGATATGATGTATTCTGATCAACTTCACAAGTGCAACTCCAGAGCAGACATCATGACCAAGCAGAAGAACATCATATCGGATCTGTGCAATGATAACGTCCATCTATTGAGACTATAGTCTCATACCCAGGCATGCTTTGACAAGACACAAATTAGTCCTCAGTACTAGAAACGTACAAGCCAACAATATTCTTTATCATCAAAGTTTGAAGTACACAGTTAGTTTAACACACTGTCTAGTCAAGAGAGACACAACTTAGCAAGCACCATTTTCACAAGCAACCTTACACTGTTATACTCTATTCATCACCATTTTGTGACTTACTATACAAAGAGGAAGAAGGACATCTGTCGAGTATATTGGAATGGTGTAAAGTACAAAAACAAGGCTGAGCAACATTGCACCACCAATCATAACACAGTTTAGTAACGGACTGGTTAATTTTATAATCCTGAGTTAGGGATAAGATTAATAATTATCTCAGTGAATGTTATTTTTATTGTTACCTTCTCTTTCGGAACAATACATTGAACAGCAGACATCCAATGGCAAATGCAAGTAGAAGTCCATACAGGATCACAGATACAATGAAACTAGCAATGTGTGTAGCATCTAGCACACGCACACGACTACCATCTGAAGGAACTCCATCTGTATACGAAATGAAGATTTTTACTGTCACATGACAAACATCATGATCGCATAACCTAGATATATTGTTGTTTCATTTTCACAGTTAGTAAACACAATCGAGTAATTTTTGGTGACACATGACTTTTCTATTGCTGCTATGACTTGCTTATTCTGCTCAAAGTCTTTCAAGTATCCTGAATTCAATAAAACATGATTTTTAATGCATATGAAACTTGTATCACTGACTGTACTGGAGCACAATGGCAACAGATCCATCACAAGATTCCTCCTTTATAAAGAAATGATACTAAAGATGTGACAATATGCGTCCAGGAGCTTAAAATAAGCTCCTCGTGTACCTTAGCTCACTTGTTTGGTTATAAACGTGATGTTGTTTATTCTATCACTGAGTTCATCGGTGTTACTACCGTTGTCAGTATTCTGCAAATATTCTATATCTCTTACCACTCTCACAAGAGCACAATTCTGATTGTCAGAATAGAAACATATCAAACAGATCAGTATCATCCCCATGCAGAAGAGCCTGAGGATGAAACTATAGCTGCATCTAACCATGACGTTGTTCTCTGTCACAGCTGGTTCAACAACCAGTGTATAGTTGAGTACAGTCTTGATCATATCCAGTGTACAGTTCATTGATAGCAGCATATCAGTACTAGTAGTGTTCAGTAGCTCATCCACATCCACACCAACAATGACCCATGCATAACCAGATGAGTAGAATAGCTCCTGCCTGTATGCCTATTGATTGACATGCATTTATTTGAAGTATTAATAATTACTATCTCACCGTGCAGAGAATTTGCAGAGAAGTTGCTTTATCAGTGTAAAAGAGTGTGATAATCTTGTGTGATCTTGCCTATAATAATGTTAAGACGATAATGTTCTGTTGACAAGTGCCAATGTGTATTTTATTGTATTGTGTATACAGAGCATTGCTGTACCTTCAATGCAGCAGAAATCGTGTGAAAGCTGTTTCTCCAAATTTCAATAACGGAAAATTCTATTGTGTTGTTTCCAAAAATCTACAGTTGTACATTATAGATAATTAAAGATATCACTATACATAATACCATTGTGTAATTGTCCACTAATGCAAGAGCTCTTTTCCAGTTAAAACCGTCCTGTAGTAGTTTAATAGTGGCTTGGGCCATAGTGCTGTTAGATGGACGAATGCAAGGTGCACCTGCTGCTGGGTCATGTATTGCTTGTTTCTGTGAACAGTTTTTTGTACAAATCTGAGAATAATAGAGAAGTAGTAATGTTTTGTACACTTTGATGGTAGCTTATTTCTCTAGCTATTATGTGAAACTAAAAATCATTGTCTACTGTATAAAAAGGCAAAGATGCAATAATTATAGCAGGAGCCAAAGAAAGAACGAGTATTGGTAAAAAATGTTGGCACATGTTAAAAACTGAGTTCCCAATCATGGATTACTAGCTATTACATGTATAATTTTTGTGCACCATTGCATGCTAGAAATACTTACTTTAATTCGAAAGCAAGATGGCTTATATGAACAGTCTAACCAAGTCTTGGCACCAACATTCACATCTGAATTGCATTCACCTAGCTTGAAAACGCTAGGCATCATCTATTGATTCACGATACCATGTACACTGCATGCAAACTGACCAGTTCAACTTGATTTAAGCATTGCTCAGTTATTGTGTCATTAATATCACCACTTGCAGACTCTGAACGCATGCTGGTGACTTGGACACTAGAGCACAAAATGAAGGCTTCATTCTTTTGACAGCAATAGAAAAGGCACAGACATTGCAAGAGACAGACTCGATTCTGCAGCCACAACGTAGCCATACTTTACATGTACGCTGGATACAGTCCATACAGTAGTCAATTTGTCAGAAACACGTGACCGCGGGTCGCACGCGAGCTCAACTTTACACGAGATCAACTCTTGCACGATCAACTCTCAGCTGATCTTATCTCTGTTAAAACGGGGGTGTTGTGGTGACACTCCATGTTGTGTAGGTACTCGTTTAAAATCGTTGATTCTGAATTTTAAACGAGTACCTACACAAAATCAGGCGTTCCCCAGGGTAGTGTCTTGGGGCCTCTTCTTTTCATAAATGACATACCAAATTCAACTTCTTTCTGCCGATCTTACCTCTTTGCTGATGATACAAAGTTTCTGGAATCAATCTATCAGCAAGATTCATGTCTTCAACTTCAACACGATCTTGACTCCTTGGGAGATTGGTGTTCGACTTGGAAACTGTCTATCAATAATTCTAAATGTGCATGTTTGCACTTTTCTCTATCTTCCTCATTACCCAATGAATATTCCATAAATGGTCAGCAAATCAAACAAGTTGATACATTCAAAGACCTTGGTATTCTTGTAAAAAACGATCTTTCCTGGTCTGATCACATCTCCGTAATTAGTGGCAAAGCATACCGATCCCTTCACCTCATCCGTCGTTCGATCTCATCAACATCTATCAGTCTCAGACAGAGTCTATACTTTTCCCTAGTTAGGAGCAAGCTTTCATATTGTTCTCAGTTATGGAGACCCCGACTTCTAAAAGACATTATTTGTCTTGAACGTGTTCAACGCAGAGCAACTAAGTTTGTGTTAAACAACTACACTATTGATTACAAGAGTAGACTAATCTCTCTTAAACTTCTTCCTCTAATGTACTGGCTAGAAATCCAAGATGTTCTTTTCCTACTCAAGCATATGAAACTCCCTGCAGATAACTTTAACATTTATGACCACGTGTCATTCGTTTCATCATGCACTTGTGCATCAACTAGGAAAGTTCTAAAACAAAACTTTAGCCGTTGCTCTACAACAAGTCACTTCTACTTTAACCGAGTTGTTAAACTTTGGAACAAGTTTCCTATTGTCCTCTCTGAGTCATTATACTAAAAATAAACATGAAATTTGTGTCTTTCTATGGGATCACTTCATAATGAACTTTAATCCTGACATTCCATGCTCCTATCACTTTTTATGCCCTTGTTCTTCCTGCTCACCTTTCTCTTAATGGTACTTATCTATACTAGGCTTCACTATATGTGTTGTCCTTCAACAATCACTCTATTGATTGTTGTAAAGTGAATAATAATAATAATAACATGGAGTGTCACCACAACACCCCCGTTTTAAATGAGATAACGTCAATTCTTCACGAGATCAACTCTGCAAAAATCACTGAACTTAGGGCTACCAAATTAGGCTTACCAAGGGCCGAAGGGCCGGTTTTGCGTAGTTAGCTAGGAGAAGGCTTATGATTTAGTAGCTAGGACCGCATAAAAGTAAAAGAAAATAGGATACAGGCGCTGTTCGATCGTTTCAATGGGGGTACTCTCTCATTAGATGACTACATAGAAGCGATAAAACGCGTGAAGTTGACTTCCTAACAGTTGATCTCGCAAATTTGATCTAGTGAACAGTTGTTCTCGCCGCCGGGTAAGAATTGATTTCGTGCGCGTTGATTTCGTGGGAGTATCGCAACTTTAGACCAGTCCTGCAGTTCAGGTGGAGTCTAAAAGTATCTAGATAGTCAACTGTAGGCGCTTGAGTTCTCAGAGAGGTCCAAGATGGCCGTCAGCGACCGCAAGGTGAGCCAGCCTCAGCTCCTTGCATATAACTCGACAACGAAAGCACTTTAACAAAATCCACGAGTTACATTGCAAGCCATTGCCGTGCTAAGCCTGTTCATACCTTTACCGAGTTTCAGAAGTGAGCGATGGTCTCTGTATAGCTCGATGGACAGAATGAAGTACAGAATGAAGCTCGAAGTACCGTAACCCACTTGCGCATGCGCAGCTGTGCCTGTGCAAAGGCAAATTCCAACTGTTTTAACTGTCTTCCGGGTAAACTTGGTCGTTGCATCAATCGCGATACTCCTGAGAGTCGCGTCAGTCAAGCTGCAGCTGCAGTACTTCAACTGTCTTCGTCTTCCACTGCTGACCTCTCTTCGATCTACAACTACCCTTCAACTCCTTTGTCACCCCTTGATCCTGTCTGCCCAGAGGACTCTTCATTGTCGGCGCTTCAGCCAATCCAACGATCATCGCCGTTGGTCACTTTTTTAAATTCTCCTCTAGCGGCTGCCACTACTGCTCCCTTATTCTCCCTTTCATTCTCCTCGCATAGATTAGATGCCCTCGCTCACTTCAGCATGCCTCTTGCCCTCCCCAATCAGGCGGTGTCTATGGTTCCATCTTCCAGCACTCCACGAGCTCCACCTAAACAGTCTGAGCAACCAACTCCACCCAGCAACAGCAGCTCGCCCCCTCAACTTCCTTCTTTCGAGCCATCACATAAAGCAGTGTTTGCATGGGGTCCCCACTCTCCTGAGTCATTCAGGAAACTGCTTGATGACACATATTCTGAGGTGGTACACTGGAGAAAAAACAGCTTCTCTGTTCCATTTGGCAAAGTGGGAAAAGAGTTCACTGCTGAACTATCCAGGCTCTACTGTTCCTTTGGTAATGCATCCAGCCTAGAGTCTATCGCCATGAAAGCAGCAATCGTCCTCCCTCTCCTTGCACTACAAAGACCACACCGCTGTTCAAAGCAAAAAGATCACATCTCATGTCTTTCCAGGAGAATGGGACTCTGGAAACAAGGTCAGCTTAGTGAGCTCGTCCTTGAGGGCAGAACCATCCAAATTCGACTTACAAAGTATGATTCACATCAAGGCCCTCAAAAGTGACACTTCGCGTGCATTTGCTAAGCTGATGTTCACTGGCAAGACAAAACAAGCTCTTGACCTACTTTCAAACACAACAAGAGGAGGCATTCTTCATCTAAACAATCCCTCCGATCCCCTTGACCCAAGCTCTCCCACTGTCAAAGACATTCTTGTCTCTAAACATCCCAAAAGTCAGCCTGCTGATCCATCATGCCTTCTCCCATCTGATCCTGAACCTTGCCACCCAATAATCTTCGATTCCATTGATGGTTCTGCTATCAGATCCGCAGCCCTCAATGTACATGGCTCTGCTGGTCCTTCTGGCCTTGATGCTCATGCATGGAGAAGGTTATGTACATCCTTTAAAGGTGCATCTACTGATCTCTGTAACTCCCTTGCCCTTGTCGCAAGAAGACTTTGCACATCACATGTTGATCCCTCATTCCTCTCTTCTTTCCTTGCCTGCCGTCTGATTGCCCTGGACAAATCTCCTGGAGTCCGACCAATTGGGATCGGTGACACTGCCCGTAGGATAAGTGCAAAGGCTGTCCTCTTTGTCGCAAAACCTGACATACAGGATGCTTCTGGCTGCCTTCAAATGTGCGGTGGGCAAATTGCCGGAATTGAAGCTGCTGTTCATGCTGTTAGAACTGCATTCAAACAAGACGACTGTGAAGGTGTATTACTTGTTGATGCGAGCAATGCCTTCAATTCACTAAACAGGCAGACCGCCATGCTTAACATCCAGCAACTCTGTCCTCCTCTTGCCAATATCATAATAAACTGTTATCGCTCTCCCACAGACCTCTTCGTCGATGGTGAAGTACTCCTCTCTGAGGAAGGAACAACTCAGGGTGATCCGCTAGCTATGCCGATGTATGCCCTTGCCACCATCCCCCTAATCAAGCAGCTTGAAGGAGAGAGTACTCAAGTGTGGTATGCTGATGATGCTGCCGCTGCTGGAAAGATTTGCAGCCTGCGCGACTGGTGGGACAAATTATCCTCTATTGGCCCTCTCTTTGGCTATTTTCCAAATGCCTCCAAGTCGTGGCTCGTCACCAAAGAGACCTTTCTATCTGAGGCTAAGGCTGCTTTTGCGGGTACTAGAGTCAACATCACTAACCATGGGAGGCCCTACCTTGGTGCTGCCATAGGAACAAATGATTTTGTCTCAACCTATGTCAAGACCAAAGTTCAAGAGTGGATCTCCTACATTGATCAGCTTGCCTTGATTGCCAAAACTCAGCCACATGCAGCCTTCTCAGCTCTAACCCATGGCCTATCTAGCAAATGGACCTATCTTAGCCGAACCACTCCTGACATCTATGATCTTCTGCTGCCCCTTGACAATGCCATCCGATCTCAACTTATCCCTGAACTCACTGGTCGACCTCCACCCAATGACCTCGAATTCAACCTTTTCTCCATTCCGGCCAGATTAGGAGGGCTGGGAATTAATATACCTTCCAAGACTGCCGACAAAGAATTCACTTCTTCTCTTCAAGTAACCAGTCCAATTTGCCAAAATATCCTCCTTCGATGTAACAGCTACACTGAGGACATAATCACAAGCCAGCTAAACGCAAGGGCTTCCATCCGTACTAAAAACAAGTCCTTGCACTCTGCATCAGCCAAATCTATCAGTTCAAAACTTCCAGAACCACTGAAGAAAGCTGTCACACTTGCTCAAGAACAAGGAGCATCCACCTGGCTAACCGCCCTACCCCTACAAGAGCATGGCTTCTCTTTGCATAAGGGTGCTTTTCGAGATGCCTTGGCTCTTCGGTATGGCTGGATCCCTACAAATCTCCCACTCATTGCGCCTGTGGCAAAAAGTTCTCAATTGAACATGCCTTCTCGTGTCCAAAAGGTGGTTTTCCTTCCATCAGGCACAATGAAATAAGGGATATCACCGCCACTCTACTGACTGAGGTTTGTCATAATGTCTCAATTGAGCCCAACCTTCAACCAATAACTACAGAGTCAATGCATCTGTCTTCCGCCAACACTGAGGATGGTGCACGCCTTGACATCGCTGCAGATGGGTTCTGGGGATGCTCTTCACAAAGAACCTTCTTCGATGTGAGGGTATTCAATCCGCATGCCCCCTCAAACAACATGAATACCTCCTCCTCCTGCTATCGTAAACATGAGCTGGCAAAGAAGCGAGCATACTCACAAAGGATAAGAGAAATTGAACACTCTTCATTTACTCCTCTTGTCCTCTCTGCCACTGGTGGTCTTGCAAATGAGGCAACAGTGTTCTACAAGCGTCTGGCTTCAATGCTTGCTACTAAATGGGATCAGCCGTACTCATCTACCCTGTGCTGGTTGAGATGCCTTTTAGGCTTCTCTCTTCTGAGATCTGCCATCAGATCTCTCCGAGGCTCGCGTTCTACTTGCGGCCACGCTCTTAAGACCCCTGCAGTGGCTGATCTGGTCAACTCTGAGTCCGGCATCACTCTCTGACTAACTAACTAACACATGTCCCTTATTATAATCATTACTCTATCACTATTGCCATTAATGTATATATACTGCAGTTTGCATTTTGAAAAAAAAAAAAAAAAAAAAAGGGTTAACGAGTGAACGTACGTACGTACGTACGTACGCGGATAAAAATAATTATTATACTACAAACATTTTTGATGAACGACAAATTGTTATTGCATAGATATAGTAATCTGTGTTGGGTTCTCAGACTTAAAAAGGTTCTTACCCGTTGGGTCTTTGCAAAGAACTACCATCTACATCAAAAGACAATAACTGTGAATTTCCTATTATTATTCAGTCAGTTATACCTTAGGAATAAAAGTCAGTCCAAGAAATACAAAGCTTCCCAGATAGGCACAAGCACCAACAGCCAAACCATATGCATTAGCATAGCCTTCAAGTGTAAAGTTGAATAACACAAGAAGAAAAAGATACACGGTTGATATGTAGGCAAGGGCTTGTGTCTCTTTTGCATAATTGACGGCTTCAACTTCAATGTTTCGTGTACGTATTGCCAATACAATGGCAGTAATATGCAGTGTAAGTTTTATGGTGACTGTGAAAGCAACAATAGCATAATCAGGAGGTGGGTTACCACAGATGATGATGTAGTGTTCTTCTATAACACCCATTGCCTGCAAAAATGTAACATAACTGCACTGTATTGTGCACAGGTCAAATTACATTACATTGATTGTAATTGGGTTTTCATTGTTCACTCCTTCTCCATCTTCAATAGTTACAGTGAAGGCTACTGCCTGCAGTGGTATGAATACCACAGCTTCAATACCTAGTATTGCTCCCAATCCTAACAGTAGATGCCAGTCTTTGATCGGCTGTATGATCGCATGATTATCACATGCTGACCATGCATGTCATGAATTAATAATTATGCGTACCTTCTTTTTCGCACTCGGATTTCTAAAGATATGATGTATTCTGATTAATTTTGCAACAACAATTCCAAAGCAGATGTCATGACCAAATACAAGAGCTCCAAATCGACTCTATTTAGTACAATAATAGAAGAGTTCTATAAGAGAATGATTATACTTACAATACACAGAGGAGGACGAATATCTGTTGAATATAGCGGAACTGTGTACAGTATAATGCCAGTGGCGAGTAGTATCGCACCAACTATCATAACACTGTTTAATGCTGGACTAGTCAATTTGACAACCCTGCACAATTTTATACTTAATAAACCGGAGTTAACAAAGTTAAGCACTGCACATACCTTCTGTTACGGAGCAGTATATTAAATAACAGACATCCAATTGCAAATGCAAACAGAAATCCATACAAAATTATGGATACAATGAGAGTAGCAATGTGTGTAGCATCTTGCACACGTACACGCACACTATCTGAAGGAACTCCATCTACATGAGATATAGAATTGAGGCCAGACTCAATACACAGCTGATTATTGAGACCTGGGAATATTGTCATTCGATTCTCGCAGCTAGTGAACACAATGAAATAATCATTAGCTGCACAAGACTTGTCTATCGCTGCAACAATCAGCTTGTCTATATCAGATCCTTGAGACTGTCCTTTATGCAAAAAAATAACGAAATAATATAGATGACGAGAAGTTTACTAACTGTATTGAAACACAACAGCAGCTGTTCTGTTCTGATTATAACCACAGATTTCCTCCTATTGTACAAAAGATAGTTTAGAGAACTCATGTATAAAAACTGTGGCTCACTACCATAGCGATATCCATGGTTACTGTAAGGTTGTTAGTCACTTCACTAGTTCCCAAACAATCTCTTTTGATATTGTTATCTGTTTCTCTTAGCACCTTTTGTAGACCACAATTCTGCAATGTGAATGTACAATAATGCATGGTGTGTATTTTCGTAGAGCTATTGCATAACCTCAGTATTGTTTTTCGTCACAGCTGGTTCAACAACCAGTGTATAGTTGAGTACAGTCTTGATCATATCCAGTGTACAGTTCATTGATAGCAGCATATCAGTACTAGTAGCGTTCAGTAGCTCATCCACATCCACACCAACAATGACCCATGCATAATCAGATGAGTAGAATAGCTCCTGCCTGTATGCCTAAATATGTTGCCGTGATGGTATACAAAATATAAACTGTACAATTTGCACACCTCACATAGCACCTCTGTAGCGGTTATCTTGTTGACGTAGAACACTACAAATATTCTGTATTTTCTTATCTATAACATTGATATTGGTATTAGTTAATAAAATCAGCCGTGTACCTTTGTTTTCCAGTCAGTAGTTATTGAAGTGGTGTTGATGAGTGAAACTCTGTCTGTGCTAGTAGCAGCCTAATGTGAAGTGTATATACAGTATCAAGTTCATTATACATTATAATAGAGTGTGATTACATCACATATTGAGCATGAACTGTCGACCAATACAAGAGCTCTGTTCCATCCAAAGCCATCTTGCAACAGTTCGAGTGTGGAATTGATCATAGTGATGTTGGATGGTTCGATACAAGCTACGGAAGCTGCTGTCGCATCTTGTGTTTGCTGCTGTGAACAATTCTTTAAGCATAACTGTAAAATATGGAAGTAATAATTTATGAACTGTTTTATGTGACAAATTCCATTATAATTTGTAGTCTACTCATGCATTATAATGAATGAGTAGGTGTACTACATATCTTTCAAACAACAAGCTGAGAAACAGTGCACAGGGACTAAACTGTACACATTAATTTTGACTGTGTTCTTGCTGTGTTGGAATGCCTACCGTGATATGCTGACAGGCTGGTTGACATTGACAATTTAGCCTAGTCCTGGAATTCGAGGCACAAGTATCCTGCAGTTCTGTATTGAAATTATAAAATAGAACATGGGACTAAACTATACCTTGTCCAGTAAAGGAATTAAGCATTGGTCAGGCACTGATACATTGTTGTTGCTGCTGTTGTTGTTGAAACTGTCAGTCTCGATTTGGACAGAACAGAAGACAGAACTCCGTGAATAAGCTTCGTTTATTTGACTAGCAAGGAGGAAAACCACCAGTAATAAAAGGTAAACTCGTCCCATCAGCCGCGCAAATACGACATGCCAGGCACTGCACTCGTTTCGCACAGACGAAATAAATTTTAGACATGAATACCGTACATAAAATTGCATGCTGGTAAAAATTAATGTGTCATGTGTTGTCATCCTGTAGTTTTTTTAGAGCTGTGGTGCTTTATTTCCTCAGTACTGGAACCATTTCTTCTTTCTGAACAGTGTTTGAATGTTCTTCAGCAACTGGATCATCTCTTGGAGAATTTTCATTGCCGCTGGTAGAATGCTTTCACGCCTTTCAGCAATTGTACCAGCTAGCAGGTCTGCATTGTCATCACTATAAGTCGAAAGTGCATGTTTTCCGGCACTCTTTTGTCACTGTCTCCCTCCAAACTCCCGGGAGTCTTCCTCTGAATCAGTAGCAGCACGTGCATCATAGACTGTGAGTATTGTGGTGGACACTGATAACACTGCAAACAAAATTGCTATGCACTATTTTGAGCGCAAGGGAGGTTCCATGGAACCCTTGGAACCCCTCTGGATCCGCCACTGCAGTAACTGCCTTCAATGCAGGACTAGGTACTGGCATCTGAATGGACTCTACACTCTTCGAAAATGTTCCTCTATATCATGCGTTTGATGAAACTGCTTGAGATCAACTGCAACGGAATGTCTTTCACTAGAAGATCTACTCACGGGCACGTCTCACCACTTGCAGACCCTGAACGCATGCTGGTGACTTGGACACTAGAGCACAAAATGAAGGCTTCATTCTTTTGACAGCAATAGAAAAGACACAGACATTGCAAGAGACAGGCTCGATTCTACAGCCACGACGTAGTCATACTTTACACTGGATACAGTCAGCGTCAATTTGTCGGAAACACGTGACCCATGCAAAGTTTTACTATTATACTGATCAGATTTAAAATAATCACAAACATTATTGATGAAAGACAAATTGTTTAATGCATAGATATAGTATTCTGTGTTGGGTTCTCAGACTTAAAAATGTTCTTACCCGTTGGATCTTTGCAAAGAACTACCATCTACATCAAGGACAATAACTGTGAATTTCCTATTATTATGCAGTCGTTTACCTTAGGAATAAAAGTCAGTCCAAGAAATGTAAAGCTTCCCAGATAGGCACAAGCACCAACAGCCAAACCATATGCATTAGCATAGCCTTCAAGTGTGAAGTTGAATAACACAAGAAGAAAAAGATACACGGTTGATATGTAGGCAAGGGCTTGTGTCTCTTTTGCATAATTGACGGCTTCAACTTCAATGTTTCGTGTACGTATTGCCAATACAATGGCAGTAATATGCAGTGCAAGTTTTATGATGACTGTGAAAGCAACAATTGCATAATCAGGAGGAGGGTTACCACAGATGATGATGTAGTGTTCTTCTATAACACCCATTGCCTGTAAAAAATGTAACAAAACTGCACTGTATTGTGCACATGTCAAATTACATTGATTGTTATTGGGTTTTCATTGTTCACTCCTTCTCCATCTTCATTAGTTACAGTGAAGGCTACTGCCTGCAGTGATATGAATACCACAGCTTCAATACCTAGTATCACTCCCAATCCTAACAGTAGATGCCAGTCTTTGATCGGCTGTATGATCGCATGATTATCACATGCTGACCATGCATGAATTAATAATTATGCGTACCTTCTTTTTCGCACTCGGATTTCTAAAGATATGATGTATTCTGATTAATTTTGCAACAACAATTCCAAAGCAGATGTCATGACCAAATACAAGAGCTCCAAATCGACTCTATTTAGTACAATAATAGAAGAGTTCCATACAAGAATGATTATACTTACAATACACAGAGGAGGACGAATATCTGTTGAATATAGCGGAACTGTGTACAGTATAATGCCAGTGGCGAGTAGTATCGCACCAACTATCATAACAATGTTTAATGCTGGACTAGTCAATTTGACAACCCTGCACAATTTTAGACTTTATAAACCGAAGAAGCACTGCACGTACCTTCTGTTTCGGAGCAGTATATTAAATAACAGACATCCAATTGCAAATGCAAACAGAAATCCATACAAAATTATGGATACAATGAAACTAGCAATGTGTGTAGCATCTTGCACACGCACACGACTACCATCTGAAGGAACTCCATCTACATGAGATGTAGAATTGAGGCCAGACTCAATACACAGCTGACTATTGAGACCTGGGAATATTGTCATTCGATTTTCACAGCTAGTGAACACAATGAAATAATCATTAGCTGCACAGGACTTGTCTATCGCTGCAACAATCAGCTTGTCTATATCAGATCCTTGATTCTGTCCTATATGCAAAATAAAATAATATAGTTGACTAGAAGTTTACTAACTGTATTGAAACACAACAGCAGGTGTTCTGTTCTGATGATAACCACAGTTTTCCTCCTATTGCACAAAAGTTTGTTTACAAAACTCGTGTATAAAACTGTGGCTCACTTCCATAGCGATATCCATGGTTACTGTAAGGTTGTTAGTCACTTCTGAATCACTAGTTCTCAAACAATCTCTTTTGATCTTGTTATCTGTTTCTCTTAGTACCTTTTGTAGACCACAATACTGCAATGTGAATGTACATTAATGCATAGTGTGTATTTTCGTAGAGCTATTGCATAACCTCAGTGTCGTTTTCCGTCACAGCTGGTTCAACAACCAGTGTATAGTTGAGTACAGTCTTGATCATATCCAGTGTACAGTTCATTGATAGCAGCATATCAGTACTAGTAGTGTTCAGTAGCTCATCCACATCCACACCAACAATGACCCATGCATAACCAGATGAGTAGAATAGCTCCTGCCTGTATGCCTAAATATTTTGCCGTGATGGTGTCACACTATGCAAAATTTACAATTGCACACCTCACATAGCACCTCTGTAGCGGTCATCTTGTTGACATAGAACACTAAAAATATTCTGTACATTTTTATCTATAACATTGATATTGGTATTAGTTTAAAAAATGAGCCATGTACCTTTGTTTTCCAGTCAGTTATTGAAGTGGTGTTGATAAGTGAAACTCTATCTGTGCTAGTAGCAGCCTAATGTGAAGTGTATATACAGTATCAAGTTCATTGTACATTGTAATAGAGTGCGATTACATCACATATTGAGCATGAATTGTCGACCAATACAAGAGCTCTGTTCCATCCAAAGCCATCTTGCAGCAGTTCCAGTGTGGATTGGATCATAGTGATATTGGATGGTTCGATACAAGCTGCGGAAGCTGCTGTTGTATGTTGTGTTTGCTGCTGTGAACAATTCTTTAAGCATAACTGTAAGATATGAAAGTAATATGAGCTGTTTCAAATTCTATCACTATCACTTGCATCTTTGCAATTTGTAGTCTATTCATGCATTATAATGAATGAGTAGGTGTACTACATATCTTTCAAACAACAAGATGAGAAACAGTGCACAGGGACTAAACTGTACACATCAATTTTGACTGTGTTCTTGCTGTGTTGGAATGCCTACCTTGATATGCTGACAGGCTGGTTGGCATTGACAATTTAGCCTAGTCCTGGAATTCGAGGCACAAGTATCCTGCAGTTATGTATTGAAATTATAAATAGAACATGGGACTAAACCATATACCTTGTCCAGTAAAGGAATTAAGCATTGGTCAGGCAATGATACATTGTTGTTGCTGCTGTTGTTGAAACTGTCAGTCTCTTGAAGACCGATTTGGACAGAACAGAAGACAGAACTCCGTGAATAAGCTTCGTTTATTTGACTAGCAATGAGGAAAACCACCAGTAATAAAAGACAAACTCGTCCCATCAGCCGCGCAAATACGACATGCAGGCACTGGAAAGCAATGCACTCGTTTCGTGATAGACGAAATAAATTTTAGACTTGAATACCGTACATAAAATTGCATGCTGGTAAAAAATTAATGTGTCATGTGTCGTCATCCTGTAGTTCTTTTAGAGCTGTGGTGCTTATTTCCTCAGTACTGAAACCATTACTTAAAGAATCTTCTTTCTGAACATTGTTTGAATGTTCTTCAACAACTGGATCATCTCTTGGAGAATTTTCATTGCCGCTGGTAGAATGTTTTGAACAATTGTACCATGCAGCTAGCATGGAGTCTGCATTGTCATCACTAAGTCGAAAGTGCATGTTTTCCGGCGCTCTTTTGTAACTGTCTCCTCCAAACTCTCTTCCTCTGAATCAGTAGCAACACGTGCATCATAGACTGTGAGTACTGTGGTAGACATAACACTGCAAACAAAATTGCTATGCACTATTTTGAGCGCAAGGGGGATTCCATGGAACCCCTCTGGACCCGCCACTGCAGTAACTGCCTTTAACGTTAAGCAGGAGGGGCTGGCATCTGAATAGACTCTAGACTTCTTCGAAAATGTTCCTCTACATCATGCGCTTGATGAAACTGCTTGAGATCAACTGCAACGGAATATCTTTCACTAGAAGATGATCTACTCACGGGCACGTCTCTATCAGCCTATCACCACTTGCAGACTCTGAACGCATGCTGGTGACTTAGACTCTAGAGCACTAAATGAAGGCTTCATCCTTTGACAGCAATAGAAAAGACACAGACATTGCAAGAGACAGGCTCGATTCTACAGCCACGACGTAGCCATACATACTTTACACTGGATACAGTCAGCGTCAATTTGTCGGAAACACGTGACCCATGCAAAGTTTTACTATTATACTGATCAGATTTAAAATAATCACAAACATTATTGATGAACGACAAATTGTTTAATGCATAGATATAGTATTCTGTGTTGGGTTCTCAGACTTAAAAATGTTCTTACCCGTTGGATCTTTGCAAAGAACTACCATCTATATCAAGGACAATAACTGTGAATTTCCTATTATTATGCAGTCGTTTACCTTAGGAATAAAAGTCAGTCCAAGAAATGTAAAGCTTCCCAGATAGGCACAAGCACCAACAGCCAAACCATATGCATTAGCATAGCCTTCAAGTGTAAAGTTGAATAACACAAGAAGAAAAAGATACACGGTTGATATGTAGGCAAGGGCTTGTGTCTCCTTTGCATAATTGACGGCTTCAACTTCAATGTTTCGTGTACGTATTGCCAATACAATGGCAGTAATATGCAGTGCAAGTTTTATGGTGACCGTGAAAGCAACAATTGCATAATCAGGAGGTGGGTTACCACAGATGATGATGTAGTGTTCTTCTATAACACCCATTGCCTGTAAAAAATGTAACAAAACTGCACTGTATTGTGCACAGGTCAAATTACGTTGATTGTTATTGGGTTTTCTCTGTTCACTTTTTCTCCATCGTCAATAGTTACAGTGAAGGCTACAGCCTGCAGTGATATGAATACCACAGCTTCAATACCTAGTATCACTCCCAATCCTAACAGTAGATGCCAGTCTTTGATCGGCTGTATGATCACATGACTATCACATGCTGACCATGCATGAATTAATAATTATGCGTACCTTCTTTTTCGCACTCGGATTTCTAAAGATATGATGTATTCTGATTAATTTTGCAACAACAATTCCAAAGCAGATGTCATGACCAAATACAAGAGCTCCAAATCGACTCTATTTAGTACAATAACAGCAAGAGTCCCATACAAGAATGATTATACTTACAATACACAGAGGAGGAAGAATATCTGTTGAATATAGCGGAACTGTGTACAGTATAATGCCAGTGGCGAGTAGTATCGCACCAACTATCATAACACTGTTTAATGCTGGACTAGTCAATTTGACAACCCTGCACAATTTTGGACTTTATAAACCGAAGAAGCACTGCATGTACCTTCTGTTACGGAGCAGTGTATTAAATAACAGACATCCAATTGCAAATGCAAACAGAAATCCATACAAAATTATGGATACAATGAGAGTAGCAATGTGTGTAGCATCTTGCACACGTACACGCACACTATCTGAAGGAACTCCATCTACATGTGAAATAGAATTGAGGCCAGTCTCAATACAGTTGACAATTGAGACCTGGGAATATTGTCGTTCGATTCTCGCAGCTAGTGAACACAATGAAATAATCATTAGCTGCACAAGACTTGTCTATCGCTGCAACAATCAGCTTGTCTATATCAGATCCTTGAGACTGTCCTTTATGCAAGATAAAGTAACAGAATAGTATATAGTTGACTAGAAGTTTACTGACTGTTTTGAAACACAACAGCAGCTGTTCTGTTTTGATGATAACCACAGATTTCCTCCTATTGTACAAAAGATAGTTTAGAGAACTCAAGTATAAAACTGTGGTCACCTCCATAGCGATATCCATGGTTACTGTAAGGTTTTTAGTTACTTCACTAGTTTTCAAACAATCTCTTTTGATATTGTTATCTGTTTCTCTTAGCACCTTTTGTAGACCACAATTCTGCAATGTAAATGTATAATAATGCATAGTGCGTATTTCGTAGAGCTATTGCATAACCTCAGTATTGTTTTTCGTCACAGCTGGTTCAACAACCAGTGTATATTTGAGCACAGTCTTGATCATATCCAGTGTACAGTTCATTGATAGCAGCATATCAGTACTAGTAGTGTTCAGTAGCTCATCCACATCCACACCAACAATGACCCATGCATAACCAGATGAGTAGAATAGCTCCTGCCTGTATGCCTAAATATTTTGCCGTGATAGTGTCACATTATGCAAAGTGTACAATTACACACCTCACATAGCACCTCTGTAGCGGTCATCTTGTTGACATAGAACACTACAAATATTCTGTACATTCTTATCTATAACATGGAAATTATTGGTATTAGTCGGTATTAGTTAATAAAATGAGCCATGTACCTTTGTTTTCCAGTCAGTTATTGAAGTGGTATTGACGAGTGAAAATCTATCTGCAGCCTAATGTGAAGTGTATACAGTATCAAGTTCATTATAATAGAGTGTGATTACATCACATATTGAGCATGAACTGTCGACCAATACAAGAGCTCTGTTCCATCCAAAGCCATCTTGCAGCAGTTCGAGTGTGGATTGGATCATAGTGATATTGGATGGTTCGATACAAGCTACGGAAGCTGCTGTCGCATCTTGTGTTTGCTGCTGTGAACAATTCTTTAAGCATAACTGTAAAATATGGAAGTAATAATTTATGAACCGTTTTATGTGACAAATTCCATTATAATTTGTAGTCTACTCATGCATTATAATGAATGAGTAGGTGTACTACATATCCTTCAAGCAACAAGATGAGAAACAGTGCACAGGGACTAAACTGTACACATCAATTTTGACTGAGTTCTAGCTGTGTTGGAATGCCTACCGTGATATGCTGACAGGCTGGTTGACATTGACAATTTAGCCTAGTCCTGGAATTCGAGGCACAATTATCCTGCAGTTCTAGTATTGAAATTATAAAATAGAACATGGGACTAAACTATACCTTGTCCAATAAAGGAATTAAGCATTGGTCAGGCACTGATACATTGTTGTTGCTGCTGTTGTTGAAACTGTCAGTCTCGATTTGGACAGAACAGAAGACAGAACTCCGTGAATAAGCTTCGTTTATTCGACTAGCAAGGAGGAAAACCACCAGTAATAAAAGGTAAACTCGTCCCATCAGCCGCGCAAATACGACATGCAGGCACTGGAAAACAATGCACTCGTTTCGTGCTACATGTACATAACATAGACGAAATAAATTTTAGACATGAATACCGTACATAAAATTGCATGCTGGTAAAAATTAATGTGTCATGTGTTGTCATCCTGTAGTTCTTTTAGAGCTGTGGTGCTTATTTCCTCAGTACTGGAAGCATTACTTAAAGAATCTTCTTTCTGAACCGTGTTTGAATGTTCTTCAGCAACTGGATCATCTCTTGGAGAATTTTCATTGCCGCTGGTAGAATGTTTTTCTGCAATTGTATCAGCTAGCATGGAGTCTGCATTGTCATCACTATGTGGAAAGTGCATGTTTTCCGGCGCTCTTTTGTCACTGTCTCCCTCCAAACTCTCTTCCTCTGAATCAGTAGCAGCACGTGTATCATAGACTGTGAGTACTGTGGTAGACAAAACAAGGCATTGTACTGCAAACAAACTTGCTATGCACTATTTTGATAGCTATGAAACACTGTGCTGCATAATCAAATTGAAAATAAAACTAATCCATCGATACATCAATAGAGTAATAGTTTTTACAACAAATGTCAATGTTGTTAAAGTGATGCATACTCGTGTTAGCTCATTTTTAGCTGATATTACCTTGTTGGTCAGTGAGTGCTTGGTCAAGTGTGACCGGTGATATTTTAAGATCAGTCAGTTCATCTAAAGGATCAGGTGATTCCTCATGGTCGGAATGATTCGCAGTTTCTTTAGTAAAATATCATTAAAATTAATGAATTAACAAAGACACTATAGATCTACTCACTCTTTCTTTTGCTTTCATAGTAAGAGAGTTTCAGTGTCGTGATTAACTCGTCCGTCTCTGGAAATAGTCTCTTCATAGCCCAGAGGCACTTGTGCATTTTCTCTCGAGCTACTGTCTCGTTTGGTGCACACGCTAACGACGCGCATATGTGCGTGAACAAGGTCACCACTCTCTCCTCTGAAGGCCGTTCATCCACCTGCCTCAAAATCGCAGGATGAAGAGCTCCCTGCTCGATCAGCAGACCGGTCAGTGCAAGTGGATAATGGGTTGCTTTCTGAAGTTCAGAGCGATACCGCTGGAACACTGTGAGCGCAGACATCGCAGGCAACTCAACAAAGCAATCGAGATCGCCCATAGCAAAAGGGTGTGGCTCATTAGCTCGTATTTCGCGCCAAATTTTTGCACGCATCGCCCCCAAAATGTCATAAATAACAGGGAATAATACATGTGCCAGCATGTACATGATCCTTCACCAGTGTACAAAAACACAACAATGCAATGCTGACGACAAAAGTGTATTTTAAAGCTGAAGAAAAAGTTGAGTAAAAGGTGCTTAAAAGAGACTGACTGTTTTATAGCTCAGAATAGATAATTTGAGAGTGAACATCTGATAATGTACTGTAATTTTGATGAAGGGGAAGTATTTTTAACAGCTATCATAATTTTATAAGGTAGTGTGCAATTTTGACTGATTGTCAGCAGCGATCATTTATGAGAGGAGTGATCATGTATCCATCAGAGAGACTCATGCAGTGATTTTGTTCTGCTGTGGAGCAGTACTCTGCTTGACTTTAATCCACTGATCTCCCAGCGCTCGAGCAAAGTGATCCTCAACACTGCCCCCGCCTCCTGCCATAATGTTCTGAACAGCGGTCGTTGGTTCTTGAGCTCGACTAGCTAAGCTGGTCAAGGGTGGTGATGTTGATGCCTTCACCTGCTGTTGCTGGAGTTGTTGGAGCTGCTGTTGCTGGACTGTAGCTAGAGTCAGTAGCTGATCGGGTGTCAGTCCAGTGAGTCCACTGATGTTCATCGGAGCCTGTACAGCAGATGGAGGGAGCACTATGTAGCCAGGAGAAGAGGTCGACGTTCTGATGGATTGATTGTTAAAGTTCACTAGATTTGCAGCAGCTGCTGCAGTGTTGACAGCTGATGCTGTTTGCACTGACGGCAGTTCTGAAGGACTTAAGTAGAAGATGTTGGGCGGAACGACTGGGACATTGCTAGGCCCAAGTAGGATCACAGGAGAGTTTCCCCCTCCTCCTCCTCCGCTGCCACCATTGACAGCTGCTGGTGTAGCCTGTGCTACTGTTGTCGCTGGTGTGGATGTGGCTAGGAGCTGATGCATGCCGTTGCTGTCGATGATGGAAATGAAGCCAGGATTGGTAGTTGAGGAGGTCAGCTGAGGGAGGAGGATACCACCAGGTTGAGCCATGCCTGCTGCAGCTGCTACTGCAAGCAATTGTTGCTGTGAGTCGGCAGCTATAGGATGAGAAAGACAAGTTAATATGTTGAATAGTAGAAACTAACAAGCCCAACTTTCATCTAGCCACAAGCAATATGCTAGAGACCACAAACTAAACCACACAATAGTGACTGTACTGCTATCAATAGTTGTGTGTGAGTGATCTACATACTTGCTGTGACTGGCTTCGGAGGAGACATCTTGACAGTACTAATGGAAGGTTGTCCCACAGACTGAGCCACACTGACTGACTGTTGTTGGAGTCCTGAAGGCAAGCCGAGCATAAAAGAAGGAACCTGTAAACCTGCCATGCCAGTGGGCACACGAGTTGAAGGCACACCAGCAGCAAAAACTGTCCCAGTGGCAGTATTAACATAATATTGAAGGTTCTGAGGTGTAGGGATCGTAGAAGTGCTTGCTGGGATGGTCGTAGAGGGTTGAGAGGAAGAAGCAATGGAGGAAGAGAGAGGTACTGCTGTGCTGGGCTTTGATGTGATAATAGGTGTGGTGATATGTGTGCTGTTCTTAGAGACCATAACGTGATGTGAGTCATTTGCTGACGACGTTGCGACCTGATTAGTGCGATCAACTGCCTTCAACGCAGGAGGTGCTGGCATCTGAATAGACTCTAGACTTCTTCGAAAATGTTCCTCTACATCATGCGCTTGATGAAACTGCTTGAGATCAACTGCAACGGAATATCTTTCACTAGAAGATCTACTCACGGGCACGTCTCTATCACCATAGCTGCAGGAGAGAGAGAGAGAGAGAGAGAGAGAGAGTGAGAGAGAGAGTGAGAGAGAGGAAACTGTGTAAATCACACAATCATGTAGGAATCTAGAGCAGATACATAAACAATGAGAATCTTATCCCATCAAGCAGTGTTTCTGTACTTGTAGTTATGCAACAGTTGTTAGCAATAAAAGCTATAATGACATCACAAAACAGCTGAAATGTCAATGGGTAATCATAGTGGGCATAATTCAGTTATCCACCAGTCTCATGTTGTATGGAGGTTACCAATGGTTGTGGTAGAGAGGGTGGTCAGTGCTTGATTTAATCAAGAGCTCATGTGCAGGTGTGTGTGCGCATTTTGGTCAGCAGCCACAAACATGACCTTATCTGGCTGAGCATGTGCCCAACAGCAACATCAACAATACTCTCTTTCTCTCTCACCCACTCAGTTACCAAAATCAGTAACACCAATATCCACCTCTAATATAAACACATTAGCAATGCACCATCACATTGTGTCCGAGATTCACTTTCGTCTGTAATATAAGTTTAATACACACACTGATTACCAACAGTGCATTGAGCGGTGTCACAACACTCCCATGTGACTGGAAAGCTTCGAAAACATCCAACCAGGATGATAAAACAAATTTGTTCTACAACGGTTTAATGATGAAAACAGGCTTCAATATCTCTTATAGAGTAGCTAAGTATAGAGATGTATGGAAACTAGTAATGCTATCAAAGTTATCGAAAAAGAGCACAAGAAGTAAAATGCTTTTTAGCTCCCAGCTGCTAATTTCATGTCAAGTGAAAGAGAATGGTAGTCACCATATACACAGAGAGCAATTACACACATTACTGGAAATTGTTGAGTGGACAAATTATACACCAGTTGTCCATAACTGTCTACATTAGTCTACCACAGATACACAAAAACACAAGTCAGTTATCATTTTAAGCATGCTTGCTGGATAGTGGCAATACCATTGACAATATGCTAGTTTCAGCTTCACATGACACGCATATCAGCATCGAGGAACAACAACCAACAGGTGACGGGAAGAGAGCAAGATTGCTGAGATAGTGACCGACAGAAAGAAACACAAACAGTGCATACCACAAGACATGCGTAGCGTGGGGAAGTTGCTGAGCAACATCCCCTCTGTCCAAGTTAATTCCTTCTATTTCTTCTTCCTCTCACCCACTCATATCCATATTAAAACAGAATTGAACACCCCACAATAGCCTACAGCAACCTACATCCTATCTAATAAGCCCATTAGCACGAGAGCACACCCACATAACCTACAGAATTCCACATAATACAGACTAACAAGATCACCGGTAGAATCCCCTGACCAAAACAATAGTATTAACCGTACTAAATTCCCAGCATAAGAGTTAACACTTGGGTAGTGATTCACTAGGTAACTATTATGGAGACCATTTGGTGACGTATGTACACAGTTGCTATAGGAATGAGGTATCCAGTTACACTGGGGACTACTCAAGGAGCACACAGCACTATCTTAGACAAATACACTCATTTTGGTACCAAGACAGGATCTCAACATACAAACAACCAAGCACTTGTGTAGACAAACTCATAAATTATCATAAATAAGCAACTTACAACAGTATATTATGTTCCTTCACCACTGTAATACTATATTGTGTAAAACAGTGCATATTCATCATTGGAGAGATAGAGACAGTGTTTACTGTAACGTGATAATCATCGGATATCAAGTTAGAAAGTGCTTTTATCGCAAATAATGACCAACACGCATGATATAAACAGTGAATTAGGAGAACCAAACACACACACATGTTGGTGAGATTTGTTGACCAACAGAGACCACAAATTCGAAAAGCAGACAAGGTACAAGTCATGCAAATATAGCACGCGCACGCCGATAAACCAACCATGGAGTGAGCACACATACAACATTGATGACTAGCTCAATTGCTAGACAGAAACGTACAAAAACAGAGCACACTCAACAGCCAGCATGCACAAGCTCCCAAGTATGTATTGCGCATATTTCAGAGTAATAACTAGAAGCCCACACACATACAACAAACCCTTCAAACATCTCATTATTGATTACTGCAAATAAAATCATTCCATTGCGAGATTGTCCACAGGATATCCACACAAGCTCACAGCGGTATGACTAGAATGAGAGGTATTTTGTACAACATACATAGGAGACATTCCAACACCAACGAAATGATACAACACAAATTCCACAGTGACATGAAGGGATAACAGACCCACTACATGGAGGCTACACCCAGTGATGAGACAGCACCCATCAAACATATCGCTGTAAAGCATTATTTGTCACCAGCAACTGCCTAGTTGATAGAACCATTCCTGGTGTTATCTTAACTTGAACTGTTAAAAACTGAATATGAAATAAATACGTGACAATAGATAAAACCAACTTAAACACCTCCTACACTGCAAGACGTGTTAATCCAAGGAGACCTTACATGTTAATGACTTTCCAAACTTTCAAGACTAACACAGGCTACACACTGAAATTTTGCTCTATAATTCTATTCTTCTCTAAGTGTTATGTCAGCAGTGTCAGCAAGAGTTAGTGTAATCATAATGATGTCACGATCATTGCCACTAACCACTGTCATCTTTTGACTTCAAACAGAGCACACATACTGCACCTGCTTCAACTGATGATACGGAATTTGTTACCTATCAGGTGGATATGCATCCATCCTCTGGTCAACATGGTGCTAGTCAGTTTATGGATTTCAACACAGTGTGTGGTTACACTACTGTAGCTTCTTGCCTGAACTAGGTTGTGGTGATAGTGGTGCAAATGGCTTCACCAACAGGCTTGGTCAGTGGGGTACAGCATATACCTAAAACACACACTCACTGAACAACACCAACAGGGAGTGGCAGAATACTAGCCTGCATACAACACAACACACAAAACAGAGTAATACTATACTTGAGACACACACTACCCATCAACTTCAAATAGGTGGTTTATGAAAACAATCAACCCCCATGAGATGGAAGAGTTGGCTTACACAAGCAGCAACGAGCTGACACAATGCTCTGGAGTTATGCACGCTGTGTGTGCATAGTCAGTGTAAAAACACATCAGCATAACAACTATGATGTTCAGACACTGCTTATGGAGGAGAGCTGTACACTGCATATGCACACTTCAAACAGTGCTCAGGCATCCAATATCTGCCTTGTTGGTGACTTGTTAATGATGCTGTAGAATGCGCCAATTCTGTGGAATCTTATACAGGCAGTAAACATCTCCTACACACAAATACCAAAGTCCAGAACATTGTCTTAAACAAAAACTACGTGCCGAAGAGCGCTTAAACACTTCAGTTGTTTCTCATCACAAACACACAATTGTCTAGTGACAGGTTCATATCACCTCAACTAGAACAAACTGACAGCTATAGAATAACCTGTATACAATAGCAATGGTGGTAGCAATACCTAAGATTATCACAACATGGAGAGGTCCTCATGAGACTACTCCTCTCAGAAAACAACAAATAACGTAGTTTCAAAAACCAATTAGTCACTTGTGAAATCGAAGCATGTTAGAACAGTTCAGAGTCGCACTTAAGACATGTTTGAAAATGGAGTCCATCGCATATTATCATATGTATGTTTGTCTGTCTGTTTGTATGTGTATGCAATCATGCTCATCTTAGGTGCTACCAGACAACAAACAGTGCATTGCTGGATCAAGACAAGACCAGACAGTGTCTGAAAACATTTCACAACAATGATAATCTACAATAACCAAAGGCAATGCAAATAATGTGTGACCTCAAATCATTGGAAGCCATGTGAAGCCAATTGCATGTCACACAGTCAGAGAATGGGAGTGATAATCATTTTGTGTGAACAGAGTAAGTGAGAGCAGTATTGTGATTCTGAGATCAGTATGTAGATTTTTTATACATGAAGTTGCTACAAACTATGAATATTTTGAAGGCAAGCATAATTTTGCATAATTTTGAAGCTAAGTACTGTATAACATGAGAATTTATCTACCCAAATAATAAATCTGAGCTTATGACATAAATTATTACAAAAAACCATCATGATTGTTGTTGACCGGGGACTAAAAATATTAGTAAACTTAGCATGTACAAAAACAAGACCAGGTCAATCTATACAAGGTGAGGTACACGGTTGTGGTGTATACCTGTCTATAATAGAGTGCTGGTGATATCTGATTAACATACCAGTCTCATTATCATAGGCACGTCAACATTACTCGTAAACAAAACAGTCATTCACTTGGCAATGCACAACCGAACTATGCAACAACAGTTTGCTATGAAGAATGCATGCAATATCTGCAAAGCAAAATATGTTACTTCATCTGGTCTACAGCTAATAAGAATGTTTCAGTGACAGTTAGCACTTGTTGGGTGCTAGTGAAATTCCCACACTACCCAGTGAGATAGGTAGTGATAAGTGACAGGAATTCACACGATGCCAACAAAACACAAACCAGGCATAAAAATTATCATGATAAAACACGAGATAGTGCACTTGTGGAAAAACGACTCCATTTGTACACAGACAACTACTCACAAACCTCTCACAGCCATGGCACTATACTTCTCTGACCCCCTCTTATAATAATAATTTTAAAGCTATAGTTGCTAACCTTGCTTTGCTAGCATACTCTTCTTTCTCATCGTCACACTCTCTCTGTTTTGCTGGTAACACGAATTCTTCTCCACTGCTCTTCCTATCCTCGAGAGTTCTCTTACGCAGACCGTCTAACCGCCTCCCTGGTTGTGCGCCAGACTCCATGGTTGCCAGACAAGCTGCCACCAACTACACGGACACGGTAAAGCTACAGCAGGAACAGTGACACTGTAGTTCAGAGTAGTAGCCGTTAGCGCAAAGCAAACTGAATATCTCAGCAATTTCTTGATTGGCATTATAAACGATTCGCAATTCGTAACAGATTATTCGTATTATTAAGAATTACGGCATTAGTACTCAAACTACAATGTACTAGAACTAGTACTGGGCAACTTTATCTGTAGATTGTACTTGTATAGAAGGCTCTCCTTCAGAGCAACAGCTCCCTGCTTATTTACTGACGTCCCACGCAAATCCAAAGTTCTGAGTGACTTGTTTACCAGCAGCATTTTACTGAGTGTCACTGCTCCTGTGTTAGTGATGTGCTTACTGTAGCGTAAGCAAAGATCAGTGAGGCTGTTGTTGTGCTTTAGTGCTTCTGAAAGATGAAAAATTCCAGTATCTGTGATTAGTGAAGAATACAGTTCTAGTTCTTGTAATCTAGTATTTACTGTCAGCATTGTGGCGAGGTACTGGGCTCCTGTATCAGTGACTGTGTGATGAAATGTTAGTTTATGAAGTGATCTGTTGATTCGCAGTGCTGCTGATAATAACTCTATTGCATGGTCATCAAGAAAACTTGAGAATTCGAGATCTCTCAAAGTGTTGTTGACAGTGAGTGAGGCAGATAGTGAAGATACATTCATTGGAGATGAAGTTGGAGGAACATTTAGTCTTACAAATGAAGAATTACTCCTCAGCCCTCGAAAGATAGCTTCCATTTGATGAGGAGCAGCAGGACAGTTCTTCAACTCAATACTCTTCACTACCTGATGCTCTTCCATTAAGTACTTGAAGCCTTCTGGAGTGATCACTTCAGAGGGTAAATTTGGTTGCACCGGCAACTCAATGTTTTTCATCTGCTGATGCTTTAGCTTCTTTAAATATTTGAAACCATCTTGAGTGAGACCAGTCACTAATACTCTAGAGGATGCTAGTTCTGTGAGGAGGAGACAAAACTTGTATGGACTAGGTATGTGCATTGCCAAATAGACTTTTGAGGACAGAAAACATAAAATAATACAGTGGAACCTCAAAATAAAAGCCGCATTAAGACAAGGGTTAAGAGAGGCTGTCCTCTTTTTAGAGGTTAATTGTATATTAGCAGGAGCCCATAAGAGGAATGGGCTCCTATGGGCTCCTGATGGACTCCTATGGGCTTATGGGCTCCTGATATTAGGTAATGGAAAACAAGCATGCATGCATGAACAGCCGTTCTTTGGATGGAGGTACATGTGTATTCTTTAGAGAGTGTGTTTTTCATTAGGGTTCAAAGAGCAAAGACTTTCTGCAAATTTGCAGCTTCAGATAGATGCCTAGAAATGCATTAAAATGTAGCATTTAAGTGAGAGTGGCTATCTGAGTTTAGTGCATTGTGAAAAACTTTGATATACCAGCTGGTAATAGATTCTAGTTCAGAATGATTAGCATACTGCATACAGTAATACATGTGTAAAAACTGCAATACAAACTGACAATTTAAGGCAGTGACCAAATTAATGACATTCATGACTTTAGCAAGTAGCTCTATTTTCTAGCCAAGGGTATTCGTGCAGACAGAGTTACCACGTGCAGTTTGCTTGTCTATCGATAGGCAACGAATAAAGCAAATTTCAGAAACACAGTGTTAGCCATCGCAGAGCGACTAGCTCGTCCTGTGAAGACTAAGAATCGATTGTAAACACTTTTCTTTAGTTGTGTGAAAGATACAAAGCTAAAACTGCTCAAGCAAGCTGCGTTGCTGAAATTTGCTATATTCGATGTCTATCGATAGGCAAGCAAACTGCATGTGGTAACTCTGTCTGCATGCCTACCTTTAGCTAGAAAAATATATACAGCTACTTCCAAATGTCATGAACTTATTATAGGGGTATCTGCAAGGTGGGTGTCCCCTGCTACACCATTACCTGTTGACTCAACACTTGTAAATAGCAGCATGAAGCTTGGTAAGAGCTCTGATTTCACTGGTTCATTCGCCATTTCATCTGATTCAGACTGGTCGTGAACAGTAACTTCTGACTTTTGAGGAATTAACATCTCAATATCACTCTTAGTTATATCGAGAATGCCCGAACTACTCAATGTTGCTCTTTGTGACAACTGTGACTGTAGCTCCTGACAATGCTCTGCATAGATAGAACATGTGATCAATGATCAGTCATCCACTAGACTCACCTTGTAGTGCTGTTAGTCTCAGCTGTAGTGCTGTGTTCTCTTGTGTCAGGTCACATATCTTGGTCTGAGATGAAACATCACTCTCATCACTCATCATGTAATACAAGTAGCTCACCTCCTGATCTGTACTACTGTCTAGTACAACAGTGTATCCTATACTGAGATAGGACACACTGTCCTCCAGTAGCATCCTCTTGCTTTCCTTAGCCACCTGTACTAGTGATCCCATGATGTAGTGTGGGGCGTAGCAGATCACTGTCACACTGCCTTCCTTGATGACAACAACATGGACATGGTCAGAGAGACTCTTGAATGTCTTCCGTATGAGACTCTGAATGTCTGCAAGAGTCTTGTCATCGGGCTTCCACTCCAGTTTCAGAGTGAGCTTTTGAGTGGAGAGAATGTGGTTTTGAGGATTTGCCATGAAAGATCTTACATAGGAATGTTCTCTTATCGTTTGTTGACAGAATTCATCTACCTCATTGCGGTAGACTTCGATCTTTTTTTTCATGTCAGGTAAGTCAAAATGCTCGGCTATATGTTGGAGGTAGGAACAGTTAATTACCGATGAATGCTGTTGCACAATTCTCATGGCACCATTAATGGTTTGAGTGGCTTGAAGAGGTCCTTCGAGATCAGAGTAAAATCCTAGTAACTCTTTTAAATTTTCCAGTGTCACATGATCTCTTTTGGCTAATATTTTGGAGACTTGAAAATGTAGTGATATAAATTTTGCTTTGATCATATCAAAATCCTTTTGATAAACCTCAGAGACGAATGGATCATCTGAAAAAAAAACTATTCGAGTCAGGTACAAAAAAGCTACAGAGTAAGTACCTTTTGCACTCGATACTAATGCAGAATCACTTCTATTTTTCTTCTTTGCGTCTAAATCAAGAGACACGAATCGAGTTACAATATCATTTTTTGCTTTACCTAGTTTGTGCAATTCTTCCACAGTATTTCTCATTTGTTGAGCTACATCACAGGCTGGTGGGCCAGACCTTTCTAGTACTGCAATGAACGCCCAAAAACTTTGTCGATTGACTCTGACTGCTCCCTCAACGTGTCGCATGATGGAGGCTGTCCTTTCTGATAGAGTGAACCTGTTTTTTGGTGATACCTCGTCTATCAGACTCTCTGCCGTGATTCCCTCCTGACGGAGCAACGAAGCTACACCAACAGGATCGAGAATAGACTTTTGTACGTAGCTATAAAACTTCTCAAGCACAATAGACTCCACTTGCTGCTCCATAGCGGGGGAGGCATAAACATGCAGAGGAGGGGCTAGTCAGCGCACAAAAATGCAATTAAGAATTAACACTTGTGTATTATTTGGCAGTAATAACAGTTTGATCCACTTTGATTTTGACTTGCATTGTTGTTTTCACAATCAATGCAATGTTGGTGTTTGTTGTTAACCGTAATGTATGTTGAAATGTGGTGAGCATCTTGATGCATCAGTCCCTTTGAAAGAACCTGGGTACGAGGCTAAGTGTGTCTGTGAGTCTGAGAACCTTGATCATATGCAGCAGGAGTTATTGATACTAGCTTAGATATACAGATAGTGCAGGAAACAAAGAGTTAAGAATAAATCCTTGGAATTCAGTTCACTCAATAGTTATCTATCTCTACAGCAAGTTTGGAAGCTTAACTCACCTGCACAGCATTCTTAGAGCTAGAAACGTTTGATATTTTAAGGAAACTATCAAAAAATTTGATTAGTAAAATCAAAATTGATGATCTGACATGATGTCATTCAATAACTACAGTCTACAGCTCGCAACTTTAAAATTAACATCAACAAAATTAACAACAACAAATTTAATTTTTCTGATAATCTGACATGTTGTCATTCAATAACTACAGCTTGCAACTAGCTTGAACTTAGGCTCTGGTGAGAAGATGGCGGTCTTTACATCAATGCAGCTGCATGATATTCAGAGGCTACAATGACGTCTCAGATATGAGCTGCCGCTAGCCAAGTAATAAAATACTTTTGTTAAACAGATTTCTCACATTATTCAAAAGTTGTATGACTGAGTGATGCAAATAGTGTAATGTAAAAAGTTACTTGTTTAAAAAGATTTAAAAACTTGACATTACATGTAGAAGCAGGAGTGCATAATGAGAGTGAGCATGGAAGTAATAAGCACCAAAATAATTACTGATAATTACATTAAAAAAAACATGTATAGTCTACATAGGTGCCATTTTATGTTGAACGCGAGCATACAATGCATGTTGTTTAATGTATGTTCCCAGCTTATTGGGTAGTCCCAGCCATGTCAGCACCTGATTGTGTAGTAGGCTTTTCATCAGAGCAGCAGCTCCCTCCTTATCTACTGAAGTGCCAAACAGATTTAGTGTTTTGAGCGACTTGTTTACCAGCAACATTTTACTGAGTGTCACTGCTCCTGTGTTAGTGATTTGCTTACTGTAGCGTAAGTTAAGATCAGTGAGGCTGTTGTTGTGCTTTAGTGCTTCTGAAAGACGAAGGACTCCAGAATCTGAAATGTTTGAGAATGACAGATCTTGTAAGGTAGTATTTTCCTTCAGCATTGTGGCGAGGTGCTTGGCTCCTGTATCAGTGCAACCTCTAAGTGTTAATTTATGAAGTGATCTGTTGATACTCAGTGCTACTGATAGTAGCTCCATTGCATCGTCATCAACACGTCGCAATTGAAGGTCTTGCAGAGTATTGTTAACAGTGAGTGAATCACACAGTGTGGAAATGTTTGAAGTAGATGGAACTTCAAGTGTTCTCAGAGTTGTGTTCCTCTTCAGTCCCTGAAATATTGCCTCCAGTTGTGCAGGTGTCACCATCTCAAGATACTCAATACCCTGTATCATCTGATGCTCCATCAAGTACTTGATACCATCTGGAGTGAGTCCTGACAGTTCCACTCTAGAGCGTGACAATCCTGTGAGTACAAATAAATGATTTGTCAACAAATAAATTATATAGTTTGGTGAATGAATTCATCTACTTGCTTGCAGTACACTTCAATCTTTTTTGTCATCTCTAGCAGGTCAAACTTTCTAGCACTACGCTTGAGATAAAAGCAATTAATAACCGATGAATGGCGTTGTATAACACGCAGCTTGAAGTGGTCCGTCAAGTTCAGAATATGATACAAGGAACTCTTTCAGTTCATTCAATGATACATTATCATTGTTCGAAAAACGTTTGGCGATATCTCGGTGCAATGCTATAAATTCTCCTTTATTGAAATCCTCTCTATAAGTTTCAGACAATCGGACAATCGATGTTATACTTAATGATAAACTAGGGAACTTTGATACGCACAACCAAGCAACAAAGTTGGCTTAACAAATTGCCTAAGCAACGAATCGTATACAGTGGAACCTCTCTAATCCGGACACCATTGGGACTTCGATTTCGTCCTGATTAACGGGGTGTCCTCTTTTTAGGGGTTAAAATATATACTCGTCATTGATTGGTGCCCACATTTGGTGTCCTTTAAAATGGGGTATCCGCAATTCAGAGGCTCGGATTAGTGGGGTCCCAATGTAAAGTGTCATACAAATTAGAAGCAACTTTGTTGTGTGTAACATTGTTGAGCAAACAGAATGTCATTCAATTCCAAGCAGCATTGATCGATGCATATTGTATCAGACTACAGTGGAACCTCTCTTAAGCCTAGTTCACAATGAGTCGCAGAGCTTAGCGACGCGACCCTCGCGACGCGGCAAATCGTTCACAATACGTCGCAAAGCGAAGCAGCACGGCGAAACGCATGTTTTTTTTTCTGCCGCGTGACGCGACGCGAGGATAGAACCTGGTTCTATTTTTTGCGGCGCGTCGCGGCACAGTCATTGCGACTCATTGTGAACTAGGCTTTAACGGACATTCTCAATCGCGGACACCTCGCTAATGCGGCCACCAACGCGCGGTCCCGATTGAAACTCCATAGACGTAATACAATAAAACATTCCGAATAGCGGCCACCTCTCTATTCCGTATTGCGGACACGATGTTCGGTCTGACACGATCAACGTAATACATTAACACACTCGATAGTACAGACAGCCCGCTGTGTGCGTGACACCTTGCTCCTGGAGATCTTCCAAGAATCGAGCAAGGCCTGAAAGATACCTCGTGGTGATGCCTAGAGTGTCGTGCAGTACGACAGACTCGAGTTTCAGTCGGTTTTGACGCACCCGCATCGTCACGCGCGACGAACTTGGTCACGCCCACTAATTATTGACCTCCCGACTGGGCATGGGGCCACCTCTATACAGGGGACAATTTTGCTGGTCCCAATGGTGTCCGCTTTAGAGAGGTTCCACTGTATTGCCTTTACAAGCTAATGGGCAAAACTCGCATTCATGAAAATTTAAGCCAGTATGAGGCACTAATAAAGCAGTATGGCAGCAAGAAGCTGAGTGTAACGATAATAACACAATTCAGTGTAAATTAATAGTTTAATAGGTTTAACCTTTTAGTTACTGAATTATTTAAACGAAAATTTGACTTTCTCAGTTTGTTTCGCAATTTTCTACAACATACAGTACGCTAGCTGTTCCAAACTAGCACTGGCATGTCAAAGTTTACGACCATGTACTAAAGTCCGAGTTGGCCACTCTACTTCAGAACTGAAGCTGCTTAAGTGCTGCGACCTTGTCATTTTTTGGTCTAATACAAAAATTTTAGTGGTGTCCACAGCATATATTCTATGCCACACTGAAGAGCTGTACGCGGTTGAGACATCAACGTTTGAATTAGAGGCTATCTCTTGGTAGGTGCATTGTAGAGTCTCTCTCTGGTCTCCAATGTAAGTCCTTGTCATACGCACAGCATCGATGGGATTCAGCAGTAGTACCAAGAGTATATAACCTTACCAAGAGTATCGAACGCCAAATACCACTGTAGAAACACTCTCGGGAAAGTAACATGACCAGCACGTGATATTTTACGCATTGTGACGAAAGCGTGTTGCATAAATCCACGACTACGTCACAACGAAGGCGTGTCCTGCAGGAAGCAAGCGCCCATGATGGAAAATACAGCTACTCAGGGCTCGTTATTGACAAGCTACCTCTAACAAGCAGGCGTTCGTTAGTCGCTGAACATCAACAATGTGATTTTTGTAGACGAACGCGCTCTGACGGACCGAGCTCGCTGCTGCTTTTATTCTTCGATTAAAAAGCATAACTAGCACGTGCTTCTGTTTTTCTCAGCATTTGTCGTGTCTACATCGCTATATATTCTCGCCTGCAACAGTCCAATGATCATCCAAAAAGCTTGGCTAGCATCGTTGCTGAACGTCGATGACGTCAATGGCTAGCCCGCAGTGTAGGCGTATACGTCATCAGATCACGTTTCTGTCACGTTACTTTCCCGAGAGTGTTTCTACAGTGGCAAATGGCGTTCGATACTCTTGGTAAGATTATATACTCTTGGTAGTACCGTACCTGGCTGCCATTTTATTAGTGACGGTTTCATGTGCACGCTCTACAGTCTACAATCCAAGAATCAGAAAAAAACGCTGTAGCTGGAAACAGGCATGACAAAGCATGGATGAATCCATAGGTAGGAAATACCGAGCCACAATGCACCAAGTTCCAAGTAGCAACAGTGCACAGCACTGCAAAGTAGTCTCGCTCGCCAGACCCAACCCAAGGGAAGGGTCTGGTAAAACGTTATAGAACGAGTTGTGCCACAGGAATGTGAAATATGCACCGTAGCCATGGTAACGTGCACTAGTACGTACGCGCGCACTGCATTGAGACCGTACGAGACAAGAGTATACACGAGCCATGGGCCTTGGCAGTGCTTTTTAACCTTCGTCTCCATTGAACTAGCTGGTCGGTCTACCGTGGTGCTCACGGCGTACGTCCTACTCGACATGGCTACTCGTTAGTACTCGCGCGATACGTGACAACGCAATTTGATTGGCTTGCCCGATTTCATGGCAAGGGGCACAACGCATCCTATAGCGTTTTACCAGACCCTTCCCTTGGGTTGGGTCTGGCGCGCGAGACTACTGCAAAGGACTTTAGACTTTTCGATATTACTATAGCAAATACGGCAATTGAACGCTCCTTCCTCCTATATGTTCCTGGTATGACAGTAGTTACAATGGATTAAGGCCTCGGTCACACTACGATAAAATTGGTGACAACGACAAGATCGACGTCGATTTCTCCGGGTATGTCTGCTATATTCGTTAGAGAGATTAAGTTGCACGTCACGTGAAACTTAACGTGTACGCAGAACCTGTAATTCACGTTAGACGTTACAGGTAGCATTCCAATGGCAATTAAGATTCGCGTTTACCTGTGCTGAGCGCTCGGGCGACTGGATAAGCAGGAAGAAGACTAGCTGTCAAAATTTTAGCTTTTTATATTCAGAGTGGATCGAAAGGTAAGCAAAACGTCATGAATAACAGCTACACAAGTCGGTAGCTATTCGCGAACTATAGCACTTCGAGCCGAGCAGTGCAGAGGCTTGATTGAATATCATACGCTTGATGAAACTATGGTCGCTCCTGTTCTGACGACTCGCCTGGGCGAAGGACAGCACGTGCAAGCGTTTCAACAAGTCGAGTTTGTAGAGCAGGCATCAAGCAACAGTTTAGTTTAAAGCAAATGTGGATCTGATGAAACTCAGAGCTGCAAAATGTTCAGGGAAACAGCCAACCTGTAGAAGGGGGTCTAGACGTACGTAACGGGTAAAATCAACGGGTAGCCAGCAAATTGTACCCGACTTATAGCGCTCACGTGATCATTTACACGTTACGCGTTACACGTACTGAGTGAAAGACGTGCAACTTAATCTCTCTGTTGTCGTGCCATTGTCTTACAGCAGTCGTTGTCGCGGCATTGGAGCCCAAGATTACGACTGCGACAGCTGTTATGACTGCGACAAAGCTAGTATCGAGCCAAATGTGCATGCTAGATCCCAAGCTAACCAAATATCGAACAAAGATGATCTAACAGCTCTACTGAGAGACTGACAAACTGGTGATCGTGAGGAAAACCGGCGGGAGCGTCATGGTCCGTGTCAAGAAGGGCCGACGATCAGCTTGCTGGCTTCGAAAAAAGGACTCATGCCTTAAAATACAGTGAACTGTAAACTCTTGAAGCCATTGTTAATTGGCAAAGGCGAGTAGCAAAGCGGTAGTCAGCCAAGACTTTACAACAGCAAGGCGTCCATCTTTGGTAGTGTGACCGCGTGCATTTGCTGTCATGACCGTGATCGCAGTGATTTGCCGTCATCGCTATCGTAGTGTGACAGAGGCCTAAACCTCAACATAATAAGGTAGCAGCAATCTTTAGTAAAATGCTGACTTCAGTAACCGATCTCAGTAACAGAATTAAATTACATGTAGCACACACTGACCTCCACTTTTTGATTCAGTAGATGATTTTAGTTTCTTAGTAGGTAGAGAACTGACTTCATCATCTGATTTAGAAGCATCTAATGATAACAAGACACATTCAACACAGTGAGTGTATGTACTATGATTTATACTATAATAGGAGATAGAGAAAGCAGAGAAGGTTGGAAATAGTCATCTAACTCTTTTGTACTTTGTAAATGCACGCTATAATGTCAGGAGCGGGACACTCCTGACATTATAGCGTGCGCATAATGTCACTTAGTGTCAGGAGCGCAGCTAACTACTTTTCATTTTAGGTGTCCTTTTAGCCTCATCGCCAGACTCTCTTCTAGACCAGGTGTGCCTTAACAATAGCGCCGTGTTTCTAAAGATAGACTAGTGATGGCTGACGGTATGCATACGTATAATTTCGTATTGGATGGAAGTTGCCTTCTAGAAGGTAAGAAGCAGCTTTCCATTATCCTAGGACAAGCATCCTTGTCTGCTAGCTTGAGTAGATACTGTTAAAGCGAGAAACAAGTCAAATCTGTGATGGTATCATCGTGGGTGTAGAAAGCTTCTTCTACGGGGTGCTGCTTACCGCAAGGAGCCTCCAACTGCCAAGTTCTATCCAATACGAAACTGTACGTACGCGTACCGTCGGCCATCACTATAGTCTATCTTTAGAAACACGGCCATGTGTGGATTAGCAATTTTAAATCAAATGCGTGGGAGTGTCCAGCTCCTGCCTTATTACCGCGTTCACTCTCATTATGCGCTCCTGACACTGTGTATGGCAAATCACTAACTTCACTAAGTACATTGAAGCATAGAGCATGGGTAAAATTATCCCATTAAACTCATGATAATAGTGCTCACAATTTGTTGTTCTTTTGTGTCCTCTGTTTGTACTGGTAGAGCTCGTCATGCTTTGCACTGATACAGTGCTGCTCACAGGTAAAGATTTCTCACCTGTAATGATAATGTATACATGATACAATAATACTGGTGAAGTTATTAGTACAGTGTAGCCTTGCTAATCCGGTCACCCTAGCTGGGGAAAAATGAAATTCACTGTATGTTGGTTATACGTGTAGCAGAAAGCTAAGGCAAGTTTTGTTACAGTTCAAAGCTTTGTTAGAGGAGACGAACTTCCTACAGCCGTTAGTATACAGTAGCCAGCCTTCCCAAGGTGTGTTTTATAGACATGCTGAAATTAGAATAATTATTTTGACAAAATTAGAACCACACCTCTCACGAAATATTGGAAAAAGACGAGTCTTTTTCCTATAGCAAACTTAGAGAGCAGAATGTTTAGATATAAACATCTGCCTCACTGCCTGTACATATACAGGCAGTTAGGCATATATAGGCAGTTACATATACAGGCAACTGCCTGTACATATACAGGCAGTTATCTGCCTAACTGCCTGTACATATACAGGCAGTTAGGCATATACAGGCAGTTACATATACAGGCAACTGCCTGTACATAATTATACAGGCAGTTACATATACAGGCAGTTTTATTTTAAGCGATTACCCCGTCTTTGGAATTGTCTGCCTGTTTTTGACCAAAACATTTCTACGTCGGCAACTATATCTCTTATACTTTTGGACTTATTTCCTTGAGCATTACAATCCTGCTGATCCATGCTCTTTTCATGTATCATGTCCATGTACTAACTATCTCTCTGCTTTCTCTAACAGACCTAATTTTGTTCGATCCGGATAATTTTCCAGGCTGTCTCATTGTTGAGTCAGTCCTTCAGTCACACTTTTTTTGTGTCCTTTGACTCATCACATACTATTGTGTGTACTGTTAAGCCAGAAATAATAATAATAATAATAATAATAATATACAATTTTCAATATGTGAACCTAACTGCTTTACCTAGCTTGCCCAATTCCACAGCTGTATTTCTCATTTTCTGGGCTATATCACGGGCTGGTGGTCCAGACCTTTCTAGTACAGCAATGAAGGCCCAAAAACTTAGTCGATTGGCTCTGACTGCTCCCTCAACGTGTCGCACGATGGAGGCTGTCCTTTCTGATAGAGTGAACCTGTTTCCTGGTGATACCTCGTCTATCAGGCTCTCTGCTGCGATTCCCTCCTGACGAAGCAACGAGGCAACATGAACAGGATCTAGAATAGTCCTTTGTACGTCGCTGTAAAACTTCACAAGCACTGTCAACTCTACTTGCGATTCTGCCATCTTGATGTAGGTGGAGTTTTAAAGACTGGTTCCCGCGCTTCCCACGTGGCGCACTTTATATTGAGTTGTTGGAATGTTGATACAGTTCTTTGGCGATACTATCATTACTGTTAGCTGTTGCTGTTCACGTTCTGTTAGATCAGCTATTGAACAGGTACGAAAATATGATTTTTGTACGTCGCTGTAAAACTTTTCAAGCACAGTAGACTCCACTTGCTGCAGAGGAGGCACTTGCAAATACAGGGGGAGGGGCTAGTTAGTGCACTAGAAATTAACACACTGTGTCATTTGTCTCTGAGCTTCTCTAAACTTGATTGGTAGCCAGGCTACCATGAACTTTTGATAAGAAAAATTTTCAAGGTTCTGTATCTCAAAATTAATTTTCTTGTGACATTATATCTACAGCCTGCATGGATCGATCTAGTTTGGACTCAGGCTCCGCTAAGATTTGATTCATCAAACATAAATGCAGCTGGTGTTCAGATACTACTGTTAGCAAAAACATGAGAGTGACGTATATAAAATTGATAGTGAACTGAAGTGAGAATAGCTCACACTTACATAATAAAACTGATTAATTGTAAATTTAAGTGAGAAGATAAAAATTTGACATAATTACATGCCATCACCAAAGTGTATTTTTTACGCGATCATATAATGCATGTTTTCTAAGGTATGTTCCCAGCTCATCGGGTAGTGTCAGCCGTGTCAGCACCTGATTGTGTAGTAGGCTCTCCATCAGAGCAGCAGCTCCCTCCTTACCTACTGAAGTGTCTTCTAGATCAAGCCTTTCGAGCGACTTGTTTATCAGCAGCATTTTACTGAGTGCCACTGCTCCTGTGTTAGTGATGTGCTCACTGTCGGATAAGTCAAGACAAGTGAGGCTGTTGTTGTGCTTTAGTGCTTCTGAAAGATGAAGAATTCCAGTATCTGAAATTTCCGTGTAAGACAGATAAAGTTCTTGTAAGGTAGTATTTGCTATCAGCATTGTGGAGAGGTGCTGGGCTCCTGTATCAGTGCAACCACTAAGTGTTAATCTATGAAGTGATCTGTTGATACTCAGTGCTGCTGATAGTAGCTCCATTGCATGGTCATCAACATGTCGCAAAGCAAGGTCTTGCAGAGTATTGTTAACAGAGAGTGAAGCACACAGTGTGGAAATGTTTGAAGTATAGGGAACGTCAAGTGTTCTCAGAGTTGTGTTCCTCTTCAGTCCCTGAAATATTGCCTCCCATTGTGCAAGTGTCACCATCTCAAGAAGGTCAATATTCTCTACCATCTGATGCTCCATCAAGTACTTGATACCATCTGGAGTGAGTCCTATCAGCGTCACTCTAGATTGTGACAATCCTGTGAGTACAAATAAAAGGCATTAATGTAAATAACAGTTCTAGATTAACAACACAATGTAACATGGAAACATACTATATTGCTCCATTTTCATCTCCTCCTCCATTTCCATTCTTTCTCTTTCTTGTAATCTCTTGAGTTTTTCTAGTCATATACAAAAGTGCTCATAAGACACTACATCATAACAGTGCTGGGTTACCTGTTGACTGTAATACTGATAAAGTAGTTGACTCAGGCTCTGTCTTCATAAGCATACTCATCATCTCATCTGATTTTGACTGATATAGTGTGGGCTTGTCAGACAAAGGAAGACTTGTCTTATGCAATGGTGGTGAATCAGATGATACTGTGTAACACATGAAGAATAATATTATTATAAAGATTAATTTACCTGTTGATTCAACATTTGTAAATTTTGATAGCTCTGTAAGCCTACTAACAGTCTCCTCTGATTTGGAGTAAAACGGCTTATCTGACAAAACTTGCTGTTTTGTTTCCTTCGGTAAAGAGAGTGATCCTAGTTTCTGACATAGTTCTGTATGTGAAAAGAGCATTTCACCAGTTCACTTGACCAACTCTAGCATCAGTAGACTCACCTTGTAGTGCTGTTAGTCTCAGCTGTAGTGCTGTGTTCTCTTGTGTCAAGTCACATATCTTGGTCTGAGATGAAACATCACTCTCATCTCTCATCATGCAATACCAGTAGCTCACCTCCTGATCTGTACTACTGTCTAGTACAACAGTGTATCCTATACTGAGATAGGACACACTGTTCTCCAGTAGCATCCTCTTGCTTTCCTTAGCCATCTGTACTAGTGACCCCATGATGTAGTGTGGGGCGTAGCAGATCACTGTCACACTGCCTTCCTTGACGACAACAACATGGACATGGTCAGAGAGACTCTTGAATGTCTTCCGTATGAGACTCTGAATGTCAGCAAGAGTCTTGTCATCGGGCTTCCACTCCAGTTTCAGAGTGAGCTTCTGAGTGGAGAGAATGTGGTTTTGCTGTTCAGCCATGAAAGTGGTCACATAAGAATGTTGTCTTATTGTTCGTTGACAGAATTCATCTACAAGGTCATGATATGCATCTATCTTTTTGCTCACATCAGGCAGGTCGAAGTGATCAGCTATGAATTCAAGATACGAACAGTTAATTACCGATGAATGCTGTTGCACAATTCTCATGACACTATTAATAGTTTCAGCAGCTTGAAGAGGCCCCTCAAGATCAGAGTAAAATGCTAGTAACTCTTTCAAGTTATCCAATGTTACATGATCACTTTTGGTTAATAATTTGGAAATTTGAAAATGTAGGGATACAAATTTTCTCTTGATGCTGTCAAAATCTTTACGATACACCTCAGAGATGAACAGATCACCTAAAAAAAGAAATATTGAACAGATACAGAATAGGCAATACCCAGTACCTTCCGTATCTGTTCCATTTTTCTTCTTTGCAGCTAAATCAAGACAAACACAACGTCTAGCACAATGTGTGAGATCCTTTCTTACCTAGTCTGTGCAATTCCACAGCATTTTTCATTCTTTGAGCTACATCATAAGCTGAGGGTCCAGACCTTTATATTACAGCAATGAATGCCCAGAAACTTTGTCGATTGACTCTGACTGCTCCCTCAACATGTCGCATGATGGAGGCTGTCCTTTCTGATAGAGTCCTGTTTGCTGGTGATACCTCGTCTATCAGACTCTCTGCTGCGATTCCCTCCTGACGAAGCAACGAGGCAACATGAAAAGGATCGAGAATAGTCCTTTGTACGTCGCTATAAAACTTCACAAGCACTGTCAACTCTACTTGCGATTCTGCCATCTTGATGTAGGTGGAGTTTTTAAAGACTGGTTCCCGCGCTTCCCACGTGGCGCACTTATTGGAATGTTGATACAGTTCTTTGGCGCTACCATCACTACTGTTACTCGTTGCTGTTCACGGTCTGTTCGTCTCCTTTGTGTTACTGCCTCAGTCATGAGTAAGAAGAAGAACAAGGTTGCTGAGGGACCTCCTCCACTTCTGGGACGGATAGGAACTTCGTTAAAATGTGGCATTGTAGGACTACCAAACGTTGGGTGAGAGAGAACATGTGTTTGAGGTCCATCACTATCGTACTCTGTTTCACAGCAAGTCCACCTTCTTCAATGTGTTGACTGCAAGCACAGCAGCTGCTGAAAACTTCCCATTCTGCACCATAGATCCTAATGAAAATAAGTCATTTCTCTATCTCTCACTATCTTGTCATTTTGACCAAGTTTCTTTCCTCATGCACGTCGAGTTGCTGTACCTGACGAGCGATACGACTTTCTCTGTCAGCACCACAAACCAGCCAGCAAGGTTCCTGCCTTTCTACATGTTGTTGATATTGCTGGCTTAGTAAAGGGAGCTCATGAGGGCCAGGTAGGTACATGATGTCTGTCTATCCACGGTACCGTAGTTTCTCTCTTATCACTACTAAAGGTTTACGAAATGCCTTTCTCTCCAACATCAGTGCTTGTGATGCCATCTTCCACGTGCTCAGTGAGTCACTAATACCGGTGTTCACACTACGCGTTAGAACCGAATTGGGCCGGGCCGGTTACAAATCTCTGACAGTATGAATTGTGATACAACTAAACTGGACCATAGCGGCACTCCAACCATAGCTGGTCTGCTTCTTGTGTGGTTTGTACTTTGATCATAAAGTGCAGCATGGTTCAATTGGTTCCAACATGCAGTGTGAACACGGTATAAAGTTACTTTTAGTTTGTAAATGGGTTGTACCTTCTCAATTTTCAACCTTTTTTACCATAGTGAAATTAATTGTGCTGTTTATTTTGCCGTACTCCAGGAGCATTTGATGATGAAGATGTGACTCATGTTGAGGGTGAGGTGAACCCTGTTCGTGATCTGGAGATCATACATGAGGAGCTGAGACTGAAGGATGAACAGTATGTGGCCAAACAAGTGGTATGTCACTGCTCATTAGTGTGTGTCCGTACCTGATTTTAACTATCTTTAAAAGATTCTCAAATGTGGTTGTTAGTAATACTGCACTTTTAGTGAATCTTGCAAAATTAATGTGTCACAAAACGTCCTTGCACACGAATAGCGCATGTGCAAAGGGCGTTTGTGCGCAATACATTTTGCAAGATTAAATTAAAATCGCAGTACTGGCAAGTATAATATCTCTGGATACAACTTTCTCTTACTTCAGGCTCAATTGGAAAAGGTCGCCATTCGTGGAGGAGAAAAAAGTCGGAAACCTGAATATGTACGTGTAATTTTCTCTGTTACTATCCTAATCTCTTGGCATAGGACCTACTGTGCAAGGTGTCTGCTTGAATCTCAGAGAAAAAGGACATACGGTTCTGTCAATGGAATGCAGCTGAGGTGATCCAACACATTGTTACTGTCCCTCATGATGCTGTGCTTGCTCTATCAGGTTGAGCTACTGAACAAACACTTGTTCCTAACAGCCAAGCCAGTTATATACCTCATCAATCTGTCAGAAAAAGACTACATCAGAAAGAACAAAATTAATGGTAAGAGATGAATTAATGAGCTGATAAAGTGTTTATATAAGCACATCAAAGAATCTACATGATTTAGAAGCTCAAGAGAATATGATTGATACACCTCAGAGACAAACAGATCAACTATTCAACAGGTACGAAAATATGATAAATATTTGTACCTATACTATAACACAGAGTCACTTCTGTTTTTCTTTGCAGCTTATTGGCTGATGAACTAGACTGTTCTAGGGTTGTAATTAACGCTCAATAACTTGACTCTGATTGCTGCCTCAATGTGCTACAGGATGCTGTTTGCTGGTGATACCTCATCTATCATACTCTCTGCTATGGTTCCATCCTGATGAAGCACACTGACAGGATCAAGAATAGACTTTTGTACGTCGCTGTAAAACTTTTCAAGCACAGTAGACTCCGCTTGCTGCAGAGAAGGCACTTGCAAATACAGGGGGAGGGGCTAGTTAGTGCACCAGATATTAACACACTGTGTCTCTGAGCTTTCTCTAAACTTAATTGGTGCCAGGCTAATAAGGTTACCTCAAACTCTTGATAAGAAAATTTTCAAGTTTCTGCATCTCAAAATTAATTTTCTTGTGACATTAGCTATATCTACAGCCTGCATGGATCGATCTAGTTTGGACTCAGGCTCTGCTAAGGTTTGATTCATCAAACATCAATGCAGCTGGTGTTCAGATACTACTGCTAGCAGAAACATGAGAGTGACGGATATAAAACTGATAATGAACTGAAGTGTGAATGGTTCACAGAACACATCATAAAAACTGGTTAATTGAAAATTTTTAAGTGAGAAGATAAAAATTTGACAAAATTACATGCCATCACCAAAGTCTATTTTGTACGTGATCATATAATGCATGTTGTTCGCAGTATGTTCTTCTCAACTCATAGGGTAGTCTCAGCCGTGTCAGCACCTGATTGTGTAGTAGGCTCTCCATCAGAGCAGCAGCTCCCTCCTCACCTACTGAAGTAAAGGACAGATCAAGACTTTCGAGTGACTTGTTTACCAGCAGCATTTTACTGAGTGCCACTGCTCCTGTGTTAGTGATGTGCTCACTGTCGCATATGTCAAGATCAGTGAGGCTGTGGTTGTGCTTTAGTGCTTCTGAAAGATGAAGAATTCCAGTATCAGAAATTTCCGCGGAAGACAGATCTAGTTCTTGTAAGGTAGTATTTGCTGTCAGCATTGTGGCGAGGTGCTGGGCTCCTGTACCAGTGAAACCATTAAGTGTTAATCTATGAAGTGATTTGTTGATACTCAGTGCTGCTGATAGTAGCTCCATTGCATAGTCATCAAGATCACAGTGCAAATAAAGGTGTTGCAGAGTATTGTTAACTGAGAGTGAAGCACACAGTGTAGAAATGTTTGAAGTAAAGTGAACGCCAAGTGTTCTCAGACTTGTGTTCCTCTTCAGTCCCTGAAACATTGCCTTCAGTTGAGGTGTATTCATCTCACGATGCTCAATATCCTCTACCATCTGATGCTCCATCAAGTACTTGATACCATCTGGAGTGAGTCCTGTCAGCGTCACTCTAGATTGTGACAATTCTGTGAGTACAAATAAAAAGCTTTAATGTAAAAAACAGTTCTAGATTAACAACACAATGTAACATGGAAACACCGTATAATTGCCAACGCTCCTCCATTTCCATTCTTTCTCCTTTTTGTAATCTCTTGAGTTTTTCTAGTCATATACAAAAGTGCTCATAAGACACTACATCATAACAGTGCTGGATTACCTGTTGACTGTAATTCTGATAAAGTAGTTGACTCAGGCTCTGTCTTCATAAGCATACTCATCATCTCATCTGATTTTGACTGATATAGTGTGGGCTTGTCAGACAAAGGAAGACTTGTCTTATGCAATGGTGGTGAATCAGATGATACTGTGTAACACATGAAGAATAATATTATTATAAAGATTTATTTACCTGTTGATTCAACACTTGTAAATTTTGATAGCTCTGTAAGCCTACTAACAGTCTCCTCTGATCTTGAGTAAAACGGCTTATCTGACAAAACTTGCTGTTTGTTTCCTTCAGTAAAGAGAGTGATTCTAGTTCATGACATAGTTCTGTATGTGAAAAGAGCATTTCACCAGTTCACTTGACCAACTCTAGCATCAGTAGACTCACCTTGTAGTGCTGTTAGTCTCAGCTGTAGTGCTGTGTTCTCTTGTGTCAGGTCACATATCTTGGTCTGAGATGAAACATCACTCTCATCACTCATCATGTAATACCAGTAGCTCACCTCCTGATCTGTACTACTGTCTAGTACAACAGTGTATCCTATACTGAGATAGGACACACTGTTCTCCAGTAGCATCCTCTTGCTCTCCTTAGCCATCTGTACTAGTGACCCCATGATGTAGTGTGGGGCATAGCAGATCACTGTCACACTGCCTTCCTTGACGACAACAACATTTATTTCCTTGGAGAGATGATGAAATGTCTCTCGAATAAGACTCTGAATGTCTTCAAGAGTCTTGTCATCGGGCTTCCACTGCAGTTTCAGAGTGATTTTTTGAGAAGAGAGAAAGTGGCTTTCTATGAAGGTCACGTAGTAATGCTTTGAGATCGTCTGCTGACAGAATTCACTAACTAGCTTGTGGTACGCATCAATCTCTTTGCTCACATCAGCCAAGTCAAAATGCTCGGCTATATGTTGGAGGTAGGAACAGTTAATCACTGATGAATGCTGTTGCACAATTCTCATGACACTAATAAATGTTGTAGCGGCTTGAAGAGGTCCCTCGAGAACAGAGTGAAATGCTAGCAACTCTTTTAAGCTTTCTAATGTCACGAGGTCACTGTTGGCTAATATTTTGGAGATTCGAACATGAAGTGATATAAATTTGCTTTTGATGCTATCAAAATCTTTTCGATACACCTCAGAGACAAACATATCATCTAAAATACAAGAAATACTGAACTGATACAGAATAGGCAATACCCAGTACCTTCTGCATCCGTTCCATTTTTCTTCCTTGCTGCTAGAATAACAGAACCAAATGTTGACTTACACTTACACAAATTGGATCCGAAAAGCACGTCTCACCTGATTTGTGCAATTCCACAGCATTTCTCATTTTCTGGGCTATAACACTGGCTGGTGATCCAGAACTTTCTAGTACTGTAATGAAGACCTCGAAATTTTGTCGATTGGCTCTGACTGCTTCTTCAACGTGTCGCATGATGGAGGCTGTCCTTTCTGATAGAGTGAACCTGTTTGCTGGTGATACCTCGTCTATCAGACTTTTTGCTGCGATTCCCTCCTGACGAAGCAACGAGGCAACAAGAACAGGATCGATAATAGAACTCTGCACGTCGCTGTAAAACTTCACAAGCACTGAAGACTCTACAGACTCTACTTCCTCCGATTCTGCCATCTTGATGTAGGTGGAGCATGGGTATTATATTGTCCATGGGTGGAGCTCTCTTTTAGACTGGTACTGGTTCCCGCGCTTTCCACGTGGCGCACTTATTGGAATGTTGATACTTTCCTGCGCTACCATCACTACTGTTAGCCGTTGCTGTTCACGTTCTGTTCGTCTACTTTGTGCTACTGCCTCATTCATGAGTAAGAAGAAGAGCAAGGTTGCTGAGGGACCTCCTCCACTTCTGGGACGGATAGGAACTTCGTTAAAATGTGGCATTGTAGGGCTACCAAACGTTGGGTGAGAGAGAACATGTGTTTGAGCTCCATCACTATCGTACTGTGTTTCACAGCAAGTCCACCTTCTTCAATGTGTTGACTGCAAGCACAGCAGCTGCTGAAAACTTCCCATTCTGCACCATAGATCCTAATGAAAATAAGTCATTTCTCTATCTCTCACTATCTTGTCATTTTGACCAAGTTTCTTTCCTCATGCACGTCGAGTTGCTGTACCTGACGAGCGATACGACTTTCTCTGTCAGTACCACAAACCAGCCAGCAAGGTTCCTGCCTTTCTACATGTTGTTGATATTGCTGGGTTAGTAAAGGGAGCTCATGAGGGCCAGGTAGGTACATGATGTCTGTCTATCCACGGTACCGTAGTTTCTCTCTTATCACTACTAAAGGGTTTAGGAAATGCCTTTCTCTCCAACATCAGTGCTTGTGACGCCATCTTCCACGTGCTCAGTGAGTCAGTGTTCACACTACACGTTAGAACCGAATTGGGCCGGGCCGGTTACAAATCTCTGACAGTATGAACTGTGATACAACTAAACTGGACCATAGCAGCACTCCAACCATAGCTGGTCTGCTTCTTGTGTGGTTTGTACTTTGATCATAAAGTCCAGCATGGTTCAATTGGTTCCAACATGCAGTGTGAACAGGGTATAAAGTTACTTTTAATTTTCAAATGGGTCCTTCTGGATTTTTCAACCTTTTTACTCCAGGAGCATTTGATGATGAAGATGTGACTCATGTTGAAGGTGAGGTGAACCCTGTTCGTGATCTGGAGATCATACATGAGGAGCTGAGACTGAAGGATGAACAGTATGTGACCAAACAAGTGGTATGTCACTGCTCATTAGTGTGTGTCCGTACCTGATTTTTAATATCTGTAAAATATTCTCAAATGTGGTTGTTAGTAATACAGCACTTTTAGTGAATCTTGCAAAATGTGTCACGTACTTCAACGTCATTGCACATGCTCAATAGCTAGTTAAACAACTTTTAGTATTATTTCTAGATATTGAGCATGTGTAAATGGCGTTTTGTGCACAATTCATTTTTGCAAGATTCACTAAAATTGCAGTACTGATAGTTAGTACTGCAATTTTAGTGAATTTGCTGCATGAATTTACTGCAATTTTAGTAAAACTGCAATTTTAGTATGTATAACCATTCACTGGCAAGTATAATATCTCTGGATACAACTTTCTCCTACTTCAGGCCCAATTGGAAAAGGTTGCCGTTCGTGGAGGAGAAAAAAGTCGGAAACCTGAATATGTACGTGTATATTCATTTTCTCTGTTACTATCCTAATCTCTTGGCGTAGGACCTACTGTGCAAGGTGTCTGCTTGTATCTCAGAGAAGAAGGACATACGGTTCTGTCAATGGAATGCAGCTGAGGTGATCCAACACATTGTTACTGTCCCTCATGATGCTGTGCTTGCTCTATCAGATTGAGCTACTGAACAAACACTTGTTCCTAACAGCCAAGCCAGTTATGTACCTCATCAATCTGTCAGAAAAAGACTACATCAGAAAGAAGAACAAATGGTAAGAGATAAAGCAGCAGTGCTCATGTTGACTAGATTCAGAGTTTTGAGCACTCCACTTTTAGCCTGTACGGACAGAGGCTCCTAAAACAGATCAGTGCTCACTGCTCAGCATTTTTTCATTTCCTTTCCTAGATTGCTATCATTGGGGCGAGCCTGAGCGAGCCCCATACTGGTCGAAAACGTCCCCCGCGCTATCTATCTATGTATGTATGTATGCGTACGTCATTCCGTAAATGCCCCCGCGTTGTAATTCACCGGATGGTTTCAATTTTACTCAACTGAGACTGAGCAAGCGCAAAAATCGAGAAGCATGACGATCGACGTGATGCAGAGACTGAAGAACAGAGATAGGTCATACAATGTAGAACATTAGCTGCACATTGATTCATATCAATCTCACGTTGTAAAGTGGATTGTTTGGAACCAGGTCGATTTTTTATCTCTAAAATTAATTATGTTCCACCCGTTACTTTCTTTTGAGTTCATGTCAAAAATTTGCTGAATTTTTACACTCTTGTGTTGGTTGTAGCACTCTGCTCAAGCAGCTCAGGTACTCGTGCACTCAGGATGGAAACAATGGGCACATCTATTCTGTTCAGATTAAATGTAAACATTCAGTATTGCAAGTAGAGGCTGATATTATATTTTAATGTGGCGGGTACAGGAATTACAATAAATATTTATTCATAAGAAAATACAGGAATGTGCGGCAAATTTTATTATGACGCCTGATGCTCGCAATTTTTTGTTAATTCTAGATCTGATAGCTTCAAGATGTGCAGCCTGGTGTCCTTCGTAGTTCTATGCATGCTTTTGAATTTGCTTGTGTTATGTGCGCCAGAGTGGTGTGTGGGCATACACGATCGCTCGGTTGACGGCCTTTGAAGCTGAGGAACGGCTAATCCATCCATAGAACAATGACCAGGTATATAACAAAGCTCTGTAGCGAATATTGCTAGATAGAATTTTGTCTTTAGAACTGAGCCGTCACAAACCACTCCATTTAAAAAAATTAATTATGAGCTACAAGCGCTGATTCTTATTCATAGCGCTGCATACAGTCGAACGACTTTTGATAACAATAATACAAATGTGCAGTGTAGGTTTGCTTCTTCTGACATGTACAGAAAGTAAGAAATACGGTTATCAAAAGTCGTTCGCTAATAATATTCATGTGCACCCGCCACCTTAACAATGAATGAAGACTCCAATTGAAATTTTAAAGAGTGTGTTCATAACGAAATTCGAGCAATAATTATTTCTAGATATAGAACTAAACAGGTGTGTACATTTTGCTTTGTCTTTTGCCTAACAAAACTGAGCCACCCACAACACAAATAGTGGAATTCTACTAATGTGGGTATGGTACAAGTGCTTGCTACAGCAAAAGGCTTCATCATTATAGGCATTGTTCCTATCCTGAGTGAGTGCACTGGTTCCTGAGCTGTGCTGCAAACTTGTATAATGAACTTGAAGTGATAGTCTCAGAACAAATTGAAACTTTCTTTGAGGACACAGAACACCGGTTATTAATGACAGAAGCAAATGTAACGAAAAAATTGAGATGACTGTAGATGTACAGTATTGACATCTTTGTTGGGTGTTTGTACTGCACTAAGAACCTATGTTTTCATCAAGTCCGGTTTAGTAGTGATAGTCGTGTGTGATAGTGCAAGTGATAGTGGGTTTACTTTAACATCACGGCATACCATAGATCGGGAAAGTTTTGTATACCAAAGATTTCGTCCGTTACATTTTACGTTCTTTAGTTGTCAGTGCTAACTGTGTATTACCAAAAAGTTTTCGGTGCTAATGCATTGTGTGTTTAATTTTGTCGCTAGGACAGACAACAAAATATTCTAATGCTGAAAATTTCCACATAAACAGCTGTGAGATCACTTGCCTATTATGACGTTGCTAGGGACCATCTTTACTGCAGTGCAAAAATGAAACCAACATTATATTATGGAGCCAAATAGAAGCTCCTTTCCTGCAGTTAATCCAGGAGAAATCTCTCGTAGTGAAGTAGCTTTTCAGTAATTAGAGGATCCAGTATAGTGAAAATTTCCATGGCATGTTGGTAGCAGTAGCTTGGTACAGATGTGTATCTCTTTGCCGCATAGTGGTGGAGTCTGATAATTAGCTGGTTTCTTATTGAAACATGAAGAGAACCACTTCTTGGTGTACGGTACTAGCTAGTTAAAACACTGTTGCACGTGATTTGGGGTGTGGTTGAGACGGCGAAGCCGAGTGGTGTATCAGCATCTAGACTGACACCTCAAATGCTTGTATTTGCATGAGCAGTGCTTGTACTGGTTTGTAGTGCTGAATCTTCGTGCCAGGGTGACTTTTTTGTGAAGTTGAGCTAAAGTCAATCTCCGCCCACTGTGTTATAACTTCCCTGTCCGTGCTATATTTTCTCACCATACGCAATATGAAATTATAAAACCAACGGCACCTTTGATATGCCCACATAGAGTGCTAAAATATTTAAATTTTGTGCCGCCAAAATTTTTCGAGTGAAAATTTCGTGCTGCAAAAAAATGGCAGCTCTACATACATAAGCATCTTGTCAAGATTAGGTCCAAATTAATTACGAGACACTCATAAAAAATGATGACTAAAATGTCTATGTTTACTATTAGGGAGACACGGTAGTGTCTTAGGGAGACACGGTAGTGTCTTAGGGAGACACGGTAGTGTCTCCCTATGTAGGGTTGAACGAGAAAACAAGATGGCGGCTACATACAATGTATTAGCGTTCAAACGCTGATATTTCGCCTGGTGATGAATTTTATACGTCTAAAGACACTTAAATCTGCTATCTGGCGTTGCCCCATCTTACAGTAGCAATGAGATTGCTCGAGATTGTTACTAAAGTGACGAACCTGGAAACGGTGAAAATCGAGTTTCGTCATCTTCGTTTTCTTCTTTCTTCTTTCTTTCTTCCACTCGCCTAGCACCTTTACGTGAGCAGTGCCGAGACCAAAACACCCACGAACAGTCGTGAAATTCACCTGGCATGTGCCTTTTGAACTTAGTTTTTAGCGAAACGGCGATATAAATTCCGCGATTTCTCAATCGTGATCCATTGTCAGCTAAGTGTTAGACGCCATTAATAATTATAGTGATTGCGCAATACGCACGTGACCAAGCTGTGGTTAGCGCACGTGACCAAGCACAAGCTTGCGTATTGCCACGCCGTATAGATCACGGAGAACACATATTTGTCTGGAGTCTTCGAAGAACGGTAAGCTAGCAAGCGCAGAATCACCATTCTGCCTTGCCAGATAATTATAACCGCCGTAAACAAGTGTGGGCGGGGCTCGTATGCACTGTATTCATGCATGCGTAGGCGAGCTGATATCTACAGCATAAGAAATATTTTAGCTACAAGTTTAAAAGTGTTAATAATAAAGAAAAGCCATCAACAACAGGAAAACCAAACCAATGGTGGAAACAAAGATGGCACAGTAATTGCATGATATTGAACTGTACTTCACTGAAAAAGAAAAAAGGACACAAACAAGAAAATTAAAAAGATTTCTATCGAAATCAAAAGGATGTAGGGTTGTGAAATCTACCACTGGTCAACAATGTAAACTAACAAGGAACAAGCATGGAATATTGACTTGCTAACAGACCATAGATCCTACATCAGTGGCTGTACATAAGCTGTCACAAGCTGAATGCACGTCAGGTGTCAGTCAAGCTAAGCTGAACTAGCTATAGTCAACTACAGCAGCCACTGATGTAGGGATCTATGGTCTGTTAGCAAGTCAATATTCCATGCTTGTTCCTTGTTAGTTTACATTGTTGACCAGTGGTAGATTTCACAACCCTACATCCTTTTGATTTCGATAGAAATCTTTTTAATTTTCTACACTCTATTCTAAGCAAATCATGAAGTTTTGACTTTGAAGGTTTGTACTTGGTGATTGTTTCAAATGCATTATCATTTCTAAATGTTATTATGTGTGATCTACTTTTCATTCTCTAACCTTACCTCTGTGTTTCCATTCTCTAGCCTTACCTCTGTGTTTCCATTCTCTAGCCTTACCTCTGTGTTTTCATTCTCTAGCCTTACCTCTGTGTTTCCATTCTGTAGCCTTACCTCTGTGTTTCCATTCTCTAGCCTTACCTCTGTGTTTCCATTCTCTAGCCTTACCTCTGTGTTTCCATTCTCTAGCCTTACCTCTGTGTTTCCATTCTCTAGCCTTACCTCTGTGATTTCATCCTTTAGTCCTCTAAGTGCAGTTTCTACTGTAGATCAGTTTTGATATGTTACATCAAACAGAGAGTTTATAATTAAGAAGAGTGTCGAACGTAACATACCCGCGTACAAAAATCTGTGTATAAAGTAACGTGACACGCACGTGAGCTAGTGACGCTGAATCCTGCTGCTCCATAGGCGCGCAGGCAGTGCGGATCGATGGCTGTACTCATTTGAATAACGCGGGAATACTGACACATTACAGACACATTTACGCGATTTCTCGCGTGCGTGTCACGTTACTTTATACACAGATTTTGTAAGCGGATATGCTACGTTCGACACTCTTGTGACTTGCTCGGCTCACTAAAAGAGACTGTGTTCCTAGTTTTAGTGACGATTGATTTATCCTCAAGTGTACATGCGAACTTCCAACAGCTCATTTTTTTCTTCAAAACCACAAACACAGCAACATGAAATTTAATGAACTTTTTTAGCAGACGAAGACAAACTGACATCCACTAGGCCGTCCCGTTGTGTTCTACTTTCTTGCAGCATGCTTTGATTGTTGCAAAAAATGAAATGCCTACATTGTCTTTCATTGTCATCTTTTATTTATTTAAATATGTGAACAATCATAAAAACTGGTTAATAAAAATACCGGATGGGAATGGTATTGACTGACTACCCAAACCACAGTCATCATCTTACAGTGTTTGTTTGGTGTAGGCTTCTCAAGATCAAGGAATGGGTTGATGAGAGGGATCCACATGCTACCATGATACCATTCAGTGGTGCTCTGGAGCAAAAGGTCAGTAAATATAGCCAATGGTTGTGGTAAGGTCTGATGTGGTATCTGAAAATAAGTTTGTTATGATCTGTGTACTAAACCACATGTATCCATTCACTGTACATGTGACACTGCCATAGCTTTGCTGAATTAGTGTCAAAACAAGCTTCTTGCATAAAATTATTTTAACCCATGGTCAGGTATCTCCCTCTCTGGGCATGAAATATACTTTGCAATCTCTTTATAAATACAGAATAACAATACCTTACAGCATTTGTCCATCTTTAGGATAAATAGATGGTGGAGCATAAAATTAATAACCATAAATAAAGCAATTTGAAGCTTTAATAAGTGTCTCTATTAAAGCAAAATTTGTCAACTGTGCATACTTCATTTTGTTGTAGTTTTCATATTCTGCTATGATGCTCCAAGTCCTCAGTCATAAACCACTTGGCTAGCTTGCACTTCTAATTTAATCGGTAATTACCATTCAAATTATGAAGTATATATTAGGGACCAGATGTAGTCTAGACAGGAGATGCTAGCCAAGTACATGGAGTATTCAGCTGCTCTGTATGAGTTGTACTCATTATTGTTCAAAATTGAGAAGTGGCTGTTACTAAAAGAAGGTTGTGGCTATCTTGTTGTGATTATGAAATCTCTGCTCCTGATCATACCACCACAGTTGTCCTAACTTCTTGTATATTGTGGAGTATTTTTACAACTAACATTATTGTTCACTAAATCCAAGAGCATGCACACTCATCTGTAAGAGGCAAATAAGAGTTGTATGATGCTATCTCTCAGTGTGAGAGGTTGTCTACAGCCATTGGTCCAAATGTATAGACACCTCTATTGGTAGTGTTTGGTGGTTATTACATCACTCATGTCATGAATTGAAGTCTAGTTTGCTACCCAACCACAGTCTTGTTACTGTATGTTTAGCTACTAGACATGCCCGATGATGAGAGAGCAAGATATTGCGAAGAAAAGAAACTGAACAGGTAACTGACTGGTTATTAACTGTTATCATATCCTGGCTACCTCATCTCGGTCTCCAGTGCTCTGCCTAAGATCATCACTAGTGGCTACCGAGCTCTAAACCTACAGTACTTCTTCACTGGTGGGCCTGATGAAGTGAGAGCATGGACCATGCAGGTCAGCACCACTTGCTATAAATATTTGAAGTACTT